>JAAOOA010001007.1:125000-172951 GCA_012861695.1 Trematomus loennbergii
TTTCCCAGAAATAAACTTCTTGCAGTGGTTACAGACCCCACATCAGATGGCAGTGTTACAGACCCACCATTCAGACTGGCAGTGGTTACAGACCCACCATTCAGACTGGCAGTGGTTACAGACCCCACCATTCAGACTGGCAGTGGTTACAGACCCCACCATTCAGACTGGCAGTGGTTACAGACCCCACCATTCAGACTGGCAGTGGTTACAGACCCCACCATTCAGACTGGCAGTGGTTACAGACCCCACCATTCAGACTGGCAGTGGTTACAGACCCCACCATTCAGACTGGCAGTGGTTACAGACCCCACCATTCAGACTGGCAGTGGTTACAGACCCCACCATTCAGACTGGCAGTGGTTACAGACCCCACCATTCAGACTGGCAGTGGTTACAGACCCCACCATTCAGACTGGCAGTGGTTACAGACCCCACCATTCAGACTGGCAGTGGTTACAGACCCCACCATTCAGACTGGCAGTGGTTACAGACCCCACCATTCAGACTGGCAGTGGTTACAGACCCCACCATTCAGACTGGCAGTGGTTACAGACCCCACCATTCAGACTGGCAGTGGTTACAGACCCCACCATTCAGACTGGCAGTGGTTACAGACCCCACCATTCAGACTGGCAGTGGTTACAGACCCCCCATTCAGACTGGCAGTGGTTACAGACCCCACCATTCAGACTGGCAGTGGTTACAGACCCCACCATTCAGACTGGCAGTGGTTACAGACCCCACCATTCAGACTGGCAGTGGTTACAGACCCCACCATTCAGACTGGCAGTGGTTACAGACCCCACCATTCAGACTGGCAGTGGTTACAGACCCCACCATTCAGACTGGCAGTGGTTACAGACCCCACCATTCAGACTGGCAGTGGTTACAGACCCCACCATTCAGACTGGCAGTGGTTACAGACCCCACCATTCAGACTGGCAGTGGTTACAGACCCCACCATTCAGACTGGCAGTGGTTACAGACCCCACCATTCAGACTGGCAGTGGTTACAGACCCCACCATTCAGACTGGCAGTGGTTACAGACCCCACCATTCAGACTGGCAGTGGTTACAGACCCCACCATTCAGACTGGCAGTGGTTACAGACCCCACCATTCAGACTGGCAGTGGTTACAGACCCCACCATTCAGACTGGCAGTGGTTACAGACCCCACCATTCAGACTGGCAGTGGTTACAGACCCCTCCATTCAGACTGGCAGTGGTTACAGTCTGAATGGTGATGATATGTTTTATATGATAATTTGACACCACAAGAAATCCTCTTGCTATAATCCAGGAGGAGTTGTCTACCTCCTCTGTAACTCATCAGAAACCCTCTGGTCTCCTTCCTCCTCCAGGTGTCGCTGCTGATCCGCAGAGATCTGTTCGAGCGAGCTAAAGACTTCAACATCATCCTGGACGACGTGGCCATCACAGAGCTGAGCTTCAGCCGAGAGACACCGCCGCCGTGGAGGCAAAGCAAGTCGGTGAGTAACAGGACGTCAGGAGGAAGAAGCCACGCCTCCTCCTCCAGCCACATACACACCGTCATGTTTTAATATTTATTTACTGAAAATGTTCTTTTTCTCATGTTTCTGATCATTAACTGGGCATTTTGAGTCATTAGGATTAATCAACAGGATTTTACACTTTATTTTCAAATTTCAAATACTGCAGTTTTTAAAACGAATATATTGTTTTATTTATTAACTGAAGTGTTTCTGACTGTGTTCTCTTGCAGCTCAGCAGGAGGCGCAGAGAGCTCAGTTCTACGTTGAGAAAGCACTACAGGACCAGAGACACAAAATCATCCAAGCTGAAGGAGAGGCTACGGCCGCCAAGATGGTGAGTTCAAGGACTCTTTAAAGTAGAGACACTACATACTGATACACACCTGAACATCAGCAGGAGAGGACTCTTTAAAGTAGAGACACTACATACTGATACACACCTGAACATCAGCAGGAGAGGACTCTTTAAAGTAGAGACACTACATACTGATATACACCTGAACATCAACAGGAGAGGACTCTTTAAAGTAGAGACGCTACATACTGATATACACCTGAACATCAGCAGGAGAGGACTCTTTAAAGTAGAGACACTACATACTGATATACACCTGAACATCAGCAGGAGAGGACTCTTTAAAGTAGAGACACTACATACTGATATACACCTGAACATCAGCAGGAGAGGACTCTTTAAAGTAGAGACACTACATACTGATATACACCTGAACATCAGCAGGAGAGGACTCTTTAAAGTAGAGACACTACACACTGATATACACCTGAACATCAGCAGGAGAGGACTCTTTAAAGTAGAGACACATACTGATAGACACCTGAACATCAGCAGGAGAGGACTCTTTAAAGTAGAGACACTACACACTGATATACACCTGAACATCAGCAGGAGAGGACTCTTTAAAGTAGAGACACTACATACTGATAGACACCTGAACATCAGCAGGAGAGGACTCTTTAAAGTAGAGACACTACATACTGATATACACCTGAACATCAGCAGGAGAGGACTCTTTAAAGTAGAGACACTACATACTGATATACACCTGAACATCAGCAGGAGAGGACTCTTTAAAGTAGAGACACTACATACTGATATACACCTGAACATCAGCAGGAGAGGACTCTTTAAAGTAGAGACACTACATACTGATATACACCTGAACATCAGCAGGAGAGGACTCTTTAAAGTAGAGACACTACATACTGATATACACCTGAACATCAGCAGGAGAGGACTCTTTAAAGTAGAGACACTACATACTGATATACACCTGAACATCAGCAGGAGAGGACTCTTTAAAGTAGAGACACTACATACTGATATATACCTGGAACATCAGCAGGAGAGGACTCTTTAAAGTAGAGACACTACATACTGATATACACCTGAACATCAGGAGGAGAGGACTCTTTAAAGTAGAGACACTACATACTGATATACACCTGAACATCAGGAGGAGAGGACTCTTTAAAGTAGAGACACTACATACTGATATACACCTGAACATCAGCAGGAGAGGACTCTTTAAAGTAGAGACACTACATACTGATATACACCTGAACATCAGCAGGAGAGGACTCTTTAAAGTAGAGACACTACATACTGATATACACCTGAACATCAGCAGGAGAGGACTCTTTAAAGTAGAGACACTACATACTGATATACACCTGAACATGAGCAGGAGAGGACTCTTTAAAGTAGAGACACTACATACTGATATACACCTGAACATGAGCAGGAGAGGACTCTTTAAAGTAGAGACACTACATACTGATATACACCTGAACATCAGCAGGAGAGGACTCTTTAAAGTAGAGACACTACATACTGATATACACCTGAACATCAGCAGCAGAGGACTCTTTAAAGTAGAGACACTACATACTGATATACACCTGAACATCAGCAGCAGAGGACTCTTTAAAGTAGAGACACTATATACTCAGAGATGATTTCCTGTCCTGACGTGCGATCTGTAAAAAGTTTCTCGCCACAACCCAAACACAAATATGCAGCAAGTTATTTTTACCTGCGTGAGAATATTAAATATGAAACGGACACGCCTGCCGCTCTGATCCTCCCTGGGTGTAACACTTACAATAACCGTTTGTGTGTGTGTGTGTGTGTGTGTGTCAGTTGGGAGAGGCCTTGACGAAGAACCCCGGCTACCTGAAGCTGAGGAAGATCCGGGCGGCACAGAGCATCGCCAAGACGGTGAGAAACACTTCATTTTTTAAATTATTCTGCAGCTAAAATACAACTGACAAAAAAACTGATCAAAAAACTTTAATAATGGACAATTTATTTGCTCCAAAAATAAGAAAACAGTCCAAATGAACCCTTGAATAATGAAGATTTGGATGCATTTTAATCTATAAGGTTAAATATTGTCTGAAAAAACATTATGATGACATTATTTTCTGAAGAGAGGCTCAAAGTTTAAATGTTAACTTCATAAGGATTATTTAAAATGAGTTTCTGCGTCACTATGATTTCTTGAAAATGGATAAATCTCTCTCCTTCCTTTAAATAATCCTCTGAGAAGTTAATAGCACATCGTTTCAAATAATAAAAACATGTTTTATTCAAATTAGCCTCACAATTTCCCCTCAAAAGCCTAACTGCAGTAGCTCAGTGTCACCACCAGGGGGCGCCACATGAACATGAAATATCCTGCTGACACCTGAACACAACAGTTAACAATTATTATACAATTCAATTCAATTGAATTCCTCCTTTGAGAGGTTACCGGTTCATCATTTCAAAGGATAACACATGTTTTGATTTATTAATTAGCTTTTCACAATTTCCCCTCAAAGCCTCAGTTTGGCTCAGCCTGCAATCGCTCAGTGTCGCCACCAGGGGGCGCCACATGAACATGAAATATACTGAACACAGTTTAACTCAATTTAAAGTGACAGGAAGGCAGAAAACATTAGGGATAAACTGGGTATTTTTATAAAGATTTTTGACATTATATGTTTAAGAATACTCCATTAGCATGAGAACTATTATATCGTTTCTGTCTTTACAGTAACATTTCTTTAATGTGGATTTAATAAATAATGAGTGTGTAGCTGCAGCGGGGAGGAGAGAGAGAGGGAGGAGAGAGAGAGGGAGGAGAGAGAGGGAGGAGAGAGGGGCGAGAGAGGGGAGAGAAAGAGAGAAGAAAGAGAGAGAGAATGCATTAAGTGTCTGATTTATAGTTTATGAAAGAACAAGAAATGCATCAGCTGATTCGTCACTTAGCAGCGTCACTCAAATGTGGATTTAATACATGATAATGAGTGTGTAGCTGCAGAGAGAGAGAGAGAATGTATGTGTGTGTCTACAGCAGAGAGAGAAAGTGTGTGTGTAGCTGCAGAGAGAGAGAGAGAGAGAGAGAGGGAAAGTGTGTGTGTGTGTGTGTAGCTGCAGCAGAGAGAGAGAGAGTGTGTAGCTGCAGCAGAGAAAGTGTGTGTGTGTGTGTCTACAGCAGAGAGAGAAAGTGTGTGTGTGTGTAGCTGCAGCAGAGAGAGAGAGAGAGAGAGGTGTGTCACAGTCACGTCATCATGTCTCTGAATCAGCTCAGTGTTGGAGCTCGGACAAAGTTCCCATTGTGCTTCAGCCTCACAACCAGGAACTCCACCTGTGTGTTCTCTGCTCACTCCCCGTGTGTGTGTGTGTGTGTGTGTGTGTGTGTGTGTGTGTGTGTCCCACAGATGGCGACGTCTCAGAACAGAGTTTACCTGAACGCCGACAGCCTGGTGCTGAACCTGCAGGACAAAGACAACTTCAAGTGAGTCCTGAGAATATAAATACACACATTAATACACACCTTAATACACACCTTAATACACACATTAATACACACATTAACACCTTAATACACATTAATACACACCTTAATACACACATTAATACACACCTTAATACACACCTTAATACACACCTTAATACACACCTTAATACACACCTTAATACACACCTTAATACACACATTAATACACAGCGGTGATGCGATGTCGTATTTCTGAGTTGGAGCCTGAAGGCAGCATCTCCTCTCCACAAGAAGCCAATGGGATTCCTCCGTTTGGATTATAAAATGATTGCAGAAAATATGCTAACAGTTTCCCCCTGCTTCCAGTCTTTGTGCTAAGCTACGCTAACCTGGATGCAGAGGTGGAAAGTAACGGAGTACAATTACTCGAGTATTAATGTGAGGTACTTTTACTTTAGTATTTTGGGGATATTTGTACTCTCTCTCCAAATCAAAGCAGATATTGTAATGGATTCATCCGACAGCTTTAGTCACCTTACAAATTAATAAAATAAATAATAAAATATGATATAATAAATTGAACAGTGAGTGATTTTCACATTCATTTTTGAACATTTTCTGCAAAAGGTACTTTTAACAATAATACTTTTAACTGTATTTTGCGTATTATACTTTTATTTAGAGACGGCTTTGTTTTTACGTCTCGTTGTTGTCGTTTACGTCCGCGGAGACATCTTGTATACATGTTCTAGAGAGAATAGAGCGGTGCAGTGGCGAGTCCTAAACCAGGAAGTGAGTTAGCATTTCTCCACTTCCTGTTCCCTCGTCTCAGCCAATGGGATCTCTCCATAGGATTTTTGAAAATATCTGGAACTAAGGTCTGTGGTTGAGACCATCAGCAGTGACCCCACTGGTGGTTTCTGAAGAGTGTACGCGATGGTTGTTACCAAGTGGCTCAATAGGACTACAGAAGTTGTCGAGGCCGTTGCACGTCATTACGCCGAACACGTAAACAAAAGGTTTTCCGTCTGTCTGCACACTTGTCAAAGCATTAATTCATGTTTTTGACTAACCGGTATCAGTATGTAGTCATTCCGGCATCATTGTGAAACGTGTATTACAATTACATCACGGTAAAAGTTCAAAGATTTCAAAAATATGCAGCATCGCTTGAAGTCAGTCTATTATTTTCGGAGCGACAAGGAATGTCTCAAAGATACGCCAATCGGTGGATGATAGGCTTACATCTAAAAACACTACCACACTCGACTGGTTGGTGACCACGGCTTTATAGCATAACGTTAGCATGTAGCTTCTGGCCATTAGATTTATGATTAGAACATTATAAAAGTAGGGTAGACATGTGGAGATTATCCGGCTGAACAAAACGTGCATTTACCAAACAGGTTCCTTTTCCACAAACCTTACTTTTTACAATATTCCTAAATCCTCTGGAGAAATCCCGTTGCTTGTTAGTCGAGGGAACCGGCAGCTTCCTTCTGGGTCGGCCTACAGAAACACGTCATCCCTGCACCGCTCCATTGATATATCCAGGGGTGCACATAACTTTCTTAGTGAGTCACTCAAATGAGTACCAGGAGACAATGTTTGGTACGCAAGGTTATGTGTTCAGCCCCTCTGTTTCGCGAACGTCGACAGGGGGGTGTGGTATTGAACGTCGACGGGAGGGGTGGGGGTGGGCGCTAGTGGAGCACTCGCGTGGAACTCGCGCCAGAAGTTGTGGCACAATTCCGTTGTACACACCGACGTCAACAGCAGCCCCGTCTGTGCGCACGGCGACTGACTATCGTCCAGTGATCGAAGCACCTTCTGGAAATGCTTCTCAAATCCGCCGGTACGCAAATGCGCTTAGTGAGACAAGTGACGGTACGCATTTCAGATGTTTGCCGCGCATGCGTACCAGTTATGTGCACCCTGGATATATCTTATAAACAAGATGAGCGCCACAGGACTCAGACTCCATCTTTCTACAAACACACCCTGATGATATATTTACAGTTTTGTAACTTGTCTTCTCTCCGTGTTTCTTTCAGTTCATTGAGGGGAATTAAAGAGGATTTCCCATCATGCCTTGTGGTCCGCATCTACAGGAAGGAACGTCCGATCTACTCTGTGAAGTTTACGCGTCACTAAAACTGACTATTTTTGAAGGGGTCCTCTGGTGTCGGCTTCAGTTTCATGTTTTACAATCCTCTGTCGATCTCTTTCAGAATTAAGAAAATGTTCTTTATGTGATCAAATAAATCCGTGCTTTTTCTTCATATATATTATTTATGTAGATTTGGACACGGCATCGAAGAAAATAAACAACACATTTGTATTTCCTGTTCTGACTTCACCATCATTTAGAAAGCTTGAAATACAGATGGAAGCCGCCAGTTCTGCAAAATCACCTGAAGATAATATTGTGGTTCATAAAATAAAGTTGTGAGATAAACGGTGAGAAAACAGCTGAAATATTACTCATTTATTCTTATTACGTTTGTCTTTATTTCCTCTTCTCTGATTCATCTGATTTATTGTTTAGTTTTGGTCTTTGTTATTTGATAAAAGTTGAAGAGCTCATGACGATGACTTGTCTTTCTGTTTCTTTCAAAACTCGCAGCAAATTAGTCGAATTGGGAGAAAAACTTCTAACGATTATTATACGGCAGTGGCTCAGTCGGTAGGGTGTGGACTGGGAGCTGTAGGGTCTCCGGTTCAAGTCCCGACCGGACATCCCCCACTCCCATTGCTCCCCGGGCGCTGTGCAATAGCTGCCCACTGCTCCTGGTTCTAGACTCCTGGTTCTAGACTCCTGGTGCTAGACTCCTGGTTCTAGACTCCTGGTGCTAGACTCCTGGTACTAGACTCCTGGTTCTAGACTCCTGGTGCTAGACTCATGGTGCTAGACTCCTGGCGCTAGACTCCTGGTGCTAGACTCCTGGCACTAGACTCCTGGTGCTAGACTCCTGGTCCTAGACTCCTGGTTCTAGACTCCTGGTGCTAGACTCATGGTGCTAGACTCCTGGCGCTAGACTCCTGGTGCTAGACTCCTGGCACTAGACTCCTGGTGCTAGACTCCTAGTACTAGACTCCTGGTGCTAGACTCCTGGTGCTAGACTCCTGGTGCTAGATCCTGGTGCTAGACTCCTGGTGCTAGACTCCTGGTGCTAGACTCCTGGTTCTAGACTCCTGGTACTAGACTCCTGGTGCTAGACTCCTGGTTCTAGACTCCTGGTACTAGACTCCTGGTGCTAGACTCCTGGTGCTAGACTCCTGGTGCTAGACTCCTGGTTCTAGACTCTTGATACTAGACTCCTGGTATTTCTACTTCGTTCCTTACCTTCTTGAATTACCTCCCCTTCTTCTTCTGCAATGTTTTCATGGTGTTCCACCTCCTGCTTATCTCCATTACAGACTCCCAATCATCTCATAACGTTAGAGGATGACACCAAGCTTTCATTCGACGATTTTTCGAGTCAAATTGGTGCAACATTACGATGGTGACACCACACGACTGAATGACATGTCTCTGTGCAGAAACCCTGTTTGCAACGACCTCCATCTGTAGTCCCTGAATGCAACACTACATTTAAAAAACCAGAAATGTTAAGATAGAAAAGAAACCAAACACATTTTTAAACATTTACTCCTTTTAGACATCAGAACTGCATATTTGTGGCACTTTGGCTCCTTTTCCGTCTGTCATGTGACATCATATCTGCCCTCTACTTCCTCTCCACAGGGTTACCACACACACACACACCACCAACCCCGACAAAGATAAGATGGCTGCCGAGTTATTTATAGCTCTGAGAGCAGAGAGGCTGCACTGCAACCTACAAATCTGCAGAAGGGAGGGAGGGGGAGGAAGAATGGAGGGGGCGGCCATTGTTTCTGCCTCACAAAGCGAGCTGGCGACCCTCCATGTTGAGAGGCTGTTCTTCTACATAAGGGAGGGGGAGGGGAGGGCAGGTTGACATCTTAAGAGGGAAGGAGGGGAGGGGAAGGGGGGAGGTGAATATACATGCAAGTTTAAAAACAAGGTGGCATAAAAGGGGGCTGGGATCAGAAGGGAGCGTGTGATTGGCTGCTACCCCTCAACACCTCGCAGCCGGCCAATCAGGAGCCTGCGCTGCGTTTGAAAGATGCCAAAAAGGAGGAGGAGGAGGTTCAAAGGAGAGGAAGGGGGGAGGAAAGAGGAGATGATGAATGTGCTGCTGAGCTGCAGCTGCTGCAAGAAAAACAAAATCCACATTTTCTGTTTTTAACTCAGAGAAACTGTGACGCTGCGACGGGACCGAGAGCTGCAGAAATAATGCGCCTGTTTGAAGGAGTATCACATGTCGATCACATGTCGTATCACATGTCGTGTTTATTCGACCGACACGCTGCGAACACGCCCCCGGGACACGCTCTCATCACGTCATCATTAAGATATCAGTGAAATGTGACTCCTCCTCTAGTGGCGGCGGGGGAACTGCAGCCTCATTACCACAGGTTACAATAAAATAAAAAACAATAGAATAAATAATGTATATATAATAAAATAAAGAAATAATTCAATTAATAATGTATAATAAAATATAGAAAATATACCTAAATAATATATAATAAATACAATATAATAAAATATAGAAATAATATATAATAAATTACAAATAATAAAATATAGAAATAATACATAAATAATATATATTAAAATCAAAACACAAATATATCTACTAAAGACCAATATACTGCAGCAACAGAAATAATAGACATATATCACAGTAGCTGAAACATATATATATTATATAAACAGGGTTGGGAGGTCACTTTAAACACGTTATCATGTACAATTACTAGTTACATGTAAAAGAATATATGACTGACTGCAGTATTTTATATTTTAAAG
Source organism: Trematomus loennbergii (assembly GCA_012861695.1). Taxonomy (NCBI): domain Eukaryota; kingdom Metazoa; phylum Chordata; class Actinopteri; order Perciformes; family Nototheniidae; genus Trematomus; species Trematomus loennbergii. The sequence goes on from JAAOOA010001007.1 coordinate 135,204, forward strand.
TGGAGGGCTGTGCAGAAATGTGCAAAAATAAAAATAAATAATGCAAAGGTTTTTTTTGTGAAATGCTCAAAAGTGAATGTGTTGTTGCGTCAACACACAGTTATTTAAGACAAGAGTATAGAAATAGTGCAAAAGACACACTGCTGCAGGGACAGGAAGGTCATGCATGTTATTAGAATGTAGAGATGAGAGTTATTAGAATGTAGAGATGAGAGTTATTCTATTAACTCTCATCTCTACATTCTGTGTCCCCTGGTCTCCCAGCTGTGTGCGTCACTCTTTAGTGTCCCCTGGTCTCCAGCTGTGTGCGTCACTCTTTAGTGTCCCCTGGTCTCCCAACTGTGTGCGTCACTCTTTAGTGTCCCTTGGTCTCCCAGCTGTGTGCGTCACTCTTTAGTGTCCCCTGGTCTCCAGCTGTGTGCGTCACTCTTAGTGTCCCCTGGTCTCCCAGCTGTGTGCGTCACTCTTTAGTGTCCCCTGGTCTCCCAGCTGTGTGCGTCACTCTTTAGTGTCCCCTGGTCTCCCAGCTGTGTGCGTCACTCATTAGTGTCCCCTGGTCTCCCAGCTGTGTGCGTCACTCTTTAGTGTCCCCTGGTCTCCCAGCTGTGTGCGTCACTCTTTAGTGTCCCCTGGTCTCCCAGCTGTGTGCGTCACTCTTTAGTGTCCCCTGGTCTCCAGCTGTGTGCGTCACTCTTAGTGTCCCCTGGTCTCCCAGCTGTGTGCGTCACTCTTTAGCGTCCCCTGGTCTCCCAGCTGTGTGCGTCACTCTTTAGCGTCCCCTGGTCTCCCAGCTGTGTGCGGCACTCTTTAGTGTCCCCTGGTCTCCCAGCTGTGTGCGTCACTCTTTAGTGTCCCCTGGTCTCCCAGCTGTGTGTCACTCTTAGTGTCCCCTGTCTTCCAGCTGTGTGCGTCACTCTTTAGCGTCCCCTGGTCTCCCAGCTGTGGGCGGCACTCTTTAGTGTCCCTGGTCTCCCAGCTGTGTGCGTCACTCTTTAGTGTCCCCTGGTCTCCCAGCTGTGTGTCACTCTTTAGTGTCCCCTGGTCTTCCAGCTGTGTGGTCACTCTTTAGTGTCCCCTGGTCTCCAGCTGTGTGCGTCACTCTTTAGTGTCCCCTGGTCTCCCAGCTGTGTGCGTCACTCTTTAGCGTCCCTGGTCTCCCAGCTGTGTGCGTCACTCTTTAGCGTCCCTGGTCTCCCAGCTGTGTGCGTCACTCTTTAGTGTCCCCTGCTCTCCCAGCTGTGTGCGTCACTCTTTAGTGTCCCTTGGTCTCCCAGCTGTGTGCGTCACTCTTTAGTGTCCCCTGGTCTCCAGCTGTGTGCGTCACTCTTTAGTACTAAGTAATAAGTACTTTATTGATCCCAATGAGTACAATACAAATTAAAAGACAAGAAAGTAGAAAATATACATGTTGAATTGACAAATGAACAATAACAATATAAAGCAAAGTATTATATATACATAAGAATGTGACGGGTGAATATTAAATATAAACTGAATATATAAATGTGAAATGTGATTTTATTCCAAGAGAAGCTATGCTGTGACCTCTGACCTCCAAGGCTCTCTTTCCTTCTGTTGATCACCCTACTCGTGCTTTTTGTTTAGACTTCTCTTGCATTTGGGTCCTGATTCCCTCCTGACTTATCAGCGTTTGACACCTGATCGAGCTCTGTGATTGGTTGCTGGTCACGCTGCATGTTTCCTGTCAGGAGTAAATCAGACTAACGACGGGTCCTCTTTGAACTGGGGCAGGTTTTAAAGTCTGTGTCTAATCGTCTAATAACCTTGTAATGCTAACTATGCTAATAGTCCTGATTGGTGGTTGGCTACAGGCGCTCTGATTGGCTGCCAACAAATATATGTGGGAGAAACTGAACTTAAGTACCTCACAGTGATCTCCAATAAGGTTATTACTATTCTCACAGATTTGGCAACATGAGTTTGCTTTCAGAACAGGATGTTATTTAAAACACAAAACAAAATTCCAGCCAATCAGAATCAAGTTTTCACCAGGTACGTTTGAAGGAAAGAGATATGATTCTACACTGTATTGAAGTTAAACATGTATTATTTTGAATTGTATTTTAGTAAACATGTATTATTTTGAATTGTAATGTAGTTAACATATATTGTTTTGAATGTATTGTAGTTAACATATATTGTTTGAACTGTTTTATGTAATCACAAACGGGTTTTGATAATCACTTAGAAAAAGAATGTTATTCTCACTTTTAAATTCACTGACTTAGAGATTCTGTGTCTTACACACCAACATTGATCTTATCAACACTAAGAGCCAGATGCGGTCACAAGTCGTTAAAGACATCGTAAAATAAGGGGAGAAGAGTTTAAAGGTCGGAAGGAGGGAAGTTTAGGTGAAAATATCCCCTGGGAAAAGGAATGTAGAGAAAGATGAGGTAAAGATAAACATTGACTTTTGACCTGGTGTGGTTGGGGATTCAGTCTGTTCGAAACTCTGATTGACCTCGGCCAGAAGCGAATCCAGCCAATCAGGGCACTTGGAGGAGGTGGTCAGTTTAAACAGCCCCTCCCCAGGGGCTCTGCTGATTCGCTTGGAGTAAAGTGGAAGGAAGACTTGACAAATCTCCGCCCCAAAAGTAGGTAGAAATACTGATGATTTTGAGTGTAAAATGCTTCTTGTTTGCTGAAGGCAGGTCTAGAAGACGGTAAACCGCATCCCAAACTTGAAGTCTGTACTTCTCGTTCCTGAAGGCTGGTCTGTCTACCTGTAAACCGCGTCACAAACCTGAAGCCCGGAGTACCCGGGGTACTCTGTATAACTTGTATATGTGTTTGATTTCCTACCAGTAAACTCAGATAATTTGTTATAATTTTGATTCCGGTGTTTTCAATTCTTTCTTATTTTTAATAGAGATTTCAGCCTCATCCAACGAACGGCGCGTAGCAGAGGTGTTCTATCGCAACAGTTTACACATACAAGGAATTTGCTTTGGTATCTATGTTTTATAATGATTGATCATGAAAGTGTTCTCAAGCTGGTAAGGTGCAGCTAGTTTGAATGACTTTGTATACTGCAGGGTAGCTTGTGGATTTACTCCAGGTGGAACTAAAGTCTGATTTAACACTTGGTTATATTTCACATCATTCATCCACATCTGTAAAGTACCTAAAGGTATAGAGATACTTGAGTATACATTCATTGGTTTGCTTGTTAGTGAATTATTCAGTTTGATTTCCTGTAATGTGACCCAGCAGGACGATCCTCAGACGATCCTCAGACGACCTGCAGTTTTTAATTCATGCTGATGGTTTCAGAGTGGGTCCATGGAGCCCAGTGAGGAGCTTCCTGTTCCTCCAGCCTCAACATGAAACATGAAGCCCTCTCTTCTTCCTTGGTTTCAGGGGTTTGGGACCTTTGTTTTCTCCTGATGCTCTTTGTCCACCTAAAGACAGAGACAGTTGAGGGGGGGTCGTGGTTGCAGGTGCATCAGGAACAGTTAGTGGGCATTTTGGAGGGGTTTCCGTTGTCACAAGTTTCCCTCTGAAACGCCACAAACTCTCCATCAAACCATCGGCTTGGAAAACCGTCTCAGACCTCGACTGTCTCCGGTTTTGTTTCTGAGTCATAAATGTCTTTTTCCAAACACTGCCAACCAAACAATGTAAGATGAAATTAGATTAAATGTCTTTATTGATCCCAAGGTGTTTGTTTTTTGCGATGCAGCAGCATAACAAGACAGACCTTGTACATTAGAGAAATGAAAAGACTAGACATAAACAATCCAAAATGTAAACATCTCAAATAGCATTAAAAAAGTAGAAAATATACTGGAAATGTTCTCCCAGCTGTGTGCGTCACTCTTAGTGTCCCCTAGTCTCCCAGCTGTGTGCGTCACTCTTTAGTGTCCCCTGTCTCCCAGCTGTGCGTCTCTCTTTAGTGTCCCCTGGTCTCCCAGCTGTGTGCGTCACTCTTTAGTGTCCCCTGGTCTCCCAGCTGTGTGCGTCACTCTTTAGTGTCCCCTGGTCTCCCAGCTGTGTGCGCCACTCTTTAGTGTCCCCTGGTCCCAGCTGTGTGCGTCACTCTTTAGTGTCCCCTGGTCTCCAGCTGTGTGCGTCACTCTTTAGTGTCCCCTGGTCTCCCAGCTGTGTGCGTCACTCTTTAGTGTCCCCTGGTCTCCAGCTGTGTGCGTCACTCTTTAGTGTCCCCTGGTCTCCAGCTGTGTGCGTCACTCTTTAGTGTCCCCTGGTCTCCCAGCTGTGTGCGTCACTCTTTAGTGTCCCCTGGTCTCCAGCTGTGTGCGCACTCTTTAGTGTCCCCTGGTCTCCAGCTGTGTGCGTCACTCTTTAGTGTCCCCTGGTCTCCAGCTGTGTGCGTCACTCTTTAGTGTCCCCTGGTCTCCCAGCTGTGTGCATCACTCTTTAGTGTCCCCTGGTCTCCAGCTGTGCTGTGTGCGTCACTCTTTAGTGTCCCCTGGTCTCCCAGCGTGTGCGTCACTCTTTAGTGTCCCCTGGTCTCCTAGCTGTGTGCGTCACTCTTTAGTGTCTCCTGGTCTCTCAGCTGTGTGCGTCACTCTTTAGTGTCCCTGGTCTCCCAGCTGTGGCGTCACTCTTTAGTGTCCCCTGGTCTCCAGCTGTGTGCGTCACTCTTTAGTGTCCCCTGGTCTCCCAGCTGTGTGCATCACTCTTTAGTGTCCCTGGTCTCCGCTGTGTGCGTCACTCTTTAGTGTCCCCTGGTCTCCCAGCTGTGTGCATCACTCTTTAGTGTCCCTGGTCTCCAGCTGTGTGCGTCACTCTTTAGTGTCCCCTGGTCTCCCAGCTGTGTGCGTCACTCTTTAGTGTCCCCTGGTCTCCCAGCTGTGTGCGTCACCTTAGTGTCCCCTGGTCTCCCAGCTGTGTGCGTCACTCTTTAGTGTCCCCTGGTCTCCCAGCTGTGTGCGGCACTCTTTAGTGTCCCCTGGTCTCCCAGCTGTGTGCGTCACTCTTTAGTGTCCCCTGGTCTCCCAGCTGTGTGCGTCACTCTTTAGTGTCCCCTGGTCTCCAGCTGTGTGCGTCACTCTTTAGTGTCCCTGGTCTCCCAGCTGTGTGCGTCACTCTTTAGTGTCCCCTGGTCTCCCAGCTGTGTGCGTCACTCTTTAGTGTCCCTGGTCTCCCAGCTGTGTGCGTTACTCTATAGTGTCCCCTGGTTCTCCCAGCTGTGTGCGTCACTCTTTAGTGTCCCCTGGTCTCCCAGCTGTGTGCATCACTCTTTAGTGTCCCCTGGTCTCCCAGCTGTGTGCGTCACTCTTTAGTGTCCCCTGGTCTCCCAGCTGTGTGCGTCACTCTTTAGTGTCCCTGGTCTCCCAGCTGTGTGCGTCACTCTTTAGTGTCCCTGGTCTCCAGCTGTGTGCGTCACTCTTTAGTGTCCCCTGGTCTCCCAGCTGCAATGTGCTGCTGGAGTGTTTCTTCATGTGGAACCTTTGGGTTTTTATATGCGTCCTTTCTGAAGCTGTTTCTCCTGATGGAAGAGCTTTGGCTCGTTGCAGCACCTGTCTGCCACATAGGTAATAATATAGAATAGAATACAAAGTCTATCCTGGGATTGCCAAACTAAATGTCACACTGCCCAGACCAAGGCCCGTGGGACATGTCTTCAGTAGAGCATGTTATTTCCTGCAGAGCAACACATTGAAACAGCAGCAGAGGTCGTGGTGATGTTGACAGCTTGTTTTAATGTAGTTATAAACGGAAGTTGTATTAAACACAAACACAGATGTGACCGGGGAGTAAATCAAAGTGGAGAAGTGAAAGTAGGAAAAACATGTGACATTTAACCCAAACCACAATGTTTAACTGACGTTAACTGAGGCGTTCTAGTAGTTTATACCTAACCACGCACAGGAGGAGGCTAATAAATCAGCTGTAGTTTAATATGAACTGAATGTCCAGGAGACAGACGCTCACTGTTACCAGAGGTCACACACGGACACGAGAGGTCACCAGAGGTCACAGACGGACACCAGAGGTCACACACGGACACGAGAGGTCACCAGAGGTCACCAGAGGTCACAGACGGACACCAGAGGTCACAGACAGACCACCGGAGGTCACCAGAGGTCACAGACGGACAGAAGTGAAGGTGAGAGCTGAAGGTTAAAGGGTTTTATATAAAGGACTTTAGGACCCAGAGGACACGATCAGTCTGCTGCTTCATCAGACTCCTGAGGAAACGCATCTCGAATTACCTCCCCCCCCCTGCAAACAACACCCTGTGTGTGTGTGTGTTGTGTGTGTGTGTGTGTGTGTGTGTTGTGTGTGTGGTGTGTGGTGTGTGTGTGTGTGTGTGTGTGTGTGTGTGTGTGTGTGCGTGTGTGTGTGTGTGTGCGTGCGTGCTTGTGTGTGTGGTGTGTGTGTGTGTGCGTGTGTGTGTGTGTGTGTGTGTGTGTGCGGTGTGTGTGTGTGTGTGTACGTGTGTGTGTGTGTGTGTGTGTGTGTTTGTGTGTGGTGTGTGTGTGTGTGTGTGTGTGTGTGTGTGTGTGTGTGTGTGTGTGTGTGCAGCGTGTGTGTGTGTGTGTGCGTGCGTGCGTGTGTGTGTGTGTGTGTGTGTGTGTGGGTTGTGTGTGTGTGTGTGTGTGTGTGTGTGCGTGTGTGTGGTGTGTGTGTACTTGTGTGTGTGTGTGTGTGTGTTGTGTTGTGTGTGTGTGTGTGTCGTTGTGTGTGTGGTGTGTACGTGTGTGTGTGGTATCGATTGATAAGGAGGTCGAGCTGCAGCAGTGTGTTCCTCATGACTCATCGTGTAAGATGGGAGACGTTTGGACTAAATGAAGTGGACACCTCCTGAAACATCTGGATTCTTTATTACGTACACAGTTAAATGTACTGAAGCTCACACACACACACTCACACATTCACACACACATATGGCGTGAGTGTTACATGTTGTGATCATGGATGTTGCCCTGGTTTCTGTTATGTGATTGTGATGTGCTATATGTGACATACTGTATGTAGTAACGTGTGTTTACTACATACAGTATGCCTGTATCTACTTGTCTTTCATCCTTTTTTATTTTATTTTATATTTTTTAAACTAATGCTGTTGATATATTGTGATTCTAACGGTGTCTTTTTCCATCTGGCCGGGGACACCAGCTGGAAATGAGCCATGTCGGCTAAAGCTGCTCCATTGACTGTTTTTGTGACAGTTCATCGACGGGGGACTGTCCACGACACTATGAACAATAACTAAACTCCGCTGGCCATCAGCACCTCAGGGTTCAGTATCTCGCCCAAGGACACATCGACATGTTGACGAACGCACTCCCTCTCAGCCACAGTCTCCCTGAACAGTGCGGTGGTGAACGTGCACAGTTTCGGGAGATATTAGATCATTGTCCAGTAGAACAGTAACGTTCATATTAAGCCCATAGATCATAAGGTGTTGAACGTTTAAAAACAAAGCACGTGGGCAAGTTACAGCAAGTTACATGATACTCATTTCTCGCTTATGATCATGAGCGGCTGAATGTTGTGTCAAGCTAAATGTTGCTGCTGTAGTGATCACTAATTAACTCGGTTACATAATTCACTCATGGAACTACAGGTTGGGGGTATTGTTCCGCACGGACACATATGTTGACGGTACCTACTGTGTGTCTTCCCTTTCGCTTTCTCTTCTCTTCTCGGGCTGCGACCCGACAGCATGTCCATTTCTGCTGCTCAATAAAGCGAGATTTGCACCTTCGATGCACCGCCTCCGACTCCCTTCTCTCGGCACTACACTGCAAGGCATTGTGGCAGCATTTTCTCCTTTCCTTCTAAAGGAAGGTCCAGTGTTTCCTAAAGGAGGTTATTAAGAAGTTTCAAAGCTCCTTTCCTATCCTCTAGAGAATCAGCTGTTATCATGAGGAACTCAGGGTTAGGAACCTTCCCGAGCTAAAACTGACAATAACTACATTACTTTAAGTACAATTCTGAGGTACTTGAACTTTACTTGAGTTTCAATGTGTTGCTACGTGTACTTCTACTCCACTACAGTTCAGAGGTACATGGTGTACTTTTCCTCCACTACAGTTCAGAGGTACATGGTGTACTTTTCCTCCACTACATGTATTTAATCCCTTTAGTTACTTCACAGATGTGGATGAATGATGTGAAATATAATCAAGTGTTTAAATCAGACTTTAGTTCCACCTGGAGTAAATCCACAAGCTACCCTGCAGTATACAAAGTCATTCAAACTAGCTGCACCTTTACCACTTTGAGAACACTTTAATGATCAATCATTATAAAACATATCTATATATTATTCTGAAATGGACCAATCTGCACAATGACTACTTGTACTTACAGAGAGAGAGAGAGGGAAGTGATTCTGATCTGACTCCTCCCTCCTCTCAAACTCAGCAGAACTTCCTCATTCCTCACATTTCCGCCTCGAGGCCGAACAGCAATATTAGTTTTGCTCCTGAACAGGAAGACGTAGAGCTGCTGGATGTTCACGTTTAAACTCTTATCTCCACCTGTTTTGTACATTATTTAATTTCTTGTACATAACATATTCTATTTACATGATATAGACTTCTTGCACTATTTTGTATTTTGTATTTCATTATATATGTTGCATTGTTGGAGGAGCTCAGGTCAGAAGAATTCATTGCCATTTCTACTCTGCTGAGCATATGATGATAAAACCTTTGAATCTTTGAGTCTTGAATCTCTGGTTCATCCTGAGAGGAGAGTCATAAGAAACAACAAAGAGTTTGAGTATCATTCAGAGAGAGTCCTATAGTTGCTCGAACAGGCCTTTAACCAATCATAAGCAGCATTAACAGCAGTTTCTTTGTATGTAAATAAGGAATCAACACTGCTCAGTTATAACCCCATGTGGTTATCACACTTTTAACGCCACAAAAACTCTCAGTTAGATTAAATCAAACCTGGAGGGTAGAAGCTTTCCATCGTTCTGAATCAGAAATAACCTCTTACATTTCTGACTATGTTGAAAAATGGAAGCTGCTATCGTTAAAATGTCTACGATGTGAGCATGTGATCCCTGATGAGCGTTTTGTGTGTGTTTCGTGTGCGTTTCGTGTGTGTTTCGTGTGTTTCGTGTGTGTTTCGTGTGCGTTTCGTGTGTTGTTCGTGTGTTTTCGTGTGTGTTTCGTGTGCGTTTCGTGTGTTTCGTGTGCGTTTCGTGTGCGTTTTTTGTGTTTCGTGTGTGTTTCGTGTGTGTTTCGTGTGTGTTTCGTGTGTGTTTCGTGTGTTTCGTGTGTGTTTTCGTGTGTGTTTCGTGTGCGTTTTCGTGTGTGTTTCGTGTCTGTTTCGTGTGTTTCGTGTGTGTTTTCGTGTGCGTTTCGTGTGCGTTTTTTGTGTTTCGTGTGTTTCGTGTGTTTCGTGTGTTTCGTGTGTTTCGTGTGTGTTTCGTGTGTGTCGTGTGTGTTTCGTGTGTGTTTCGTGTGTGTTTCGTGTGTGTTTCGTGTGTGTTTCGTGTGTTCTGTGTCTTTCGTGTGTGTTTTCGTGTGCGTTTTTTTGTGTTTCGTGTGTGTTTTCGTGTCTGTTTCGTGTGTTTCGTGTGTGTTTCGTGTGTTTCGTGTGTTTTCGTGTGTGTTTTCGTGTGTGTTTCGTGTGCGTTTTCGTGTGTTTCGTGTCTGTTTCGTGTGTTTCGTGTGTGTTTCGTGTGCGTTTCGTGTGCGTTTTTTGTGTTTCGTGTGTGTCGTGTGTTTCGTGTGTGTTTCGTGTGTGTGTGAAGGAAAGAGATATGATTCTACACTGTATTGAAGAAAACATGTATTGTTTGAACTGTTTTATGTAATCACAAGGGTTTTGATAATCACTTAGAAAAAGAATGTTATTCTCACTTTTAAATTCACTGACTTAGAGATTCTGTGTCTTACACACCAACATTGATCCTTATCAACACTAAGAGCCAGATGCGGTCACTAAGTCGTTAAAGACATCGTAAAATAAGGGGAGAAGAGTTTAAAGGTCGGAAGGAGGGAAGTTTAGGTGAAAATATCCCCTGGGAAAAGGAATGTAGAGAAAGATGAGGTAAAGATAAACATTGACTTTTGACCTGGTGTGGTTGGGGATATCAGTCTGTTCGAAACTCTGATTGACCCGGCCAGAAGCGAATCCAGCCAATCAGGGCACTTGAGGAGGTGGTCAGTTTAAACAGCCCTCCCCAGGGGCTCTGCTGATTCGCTTGGGAGTAAAGTGGGAAGGAAGACTCGACAAATCTCCGCCCCAAAAGTAGATAGAAATACGGATGTTTTTGTGTGTAAAAATGCTTTTTGGGTTAGGTGAGTTGGTTGGTCCGGGTATCTGTGTCGGCATCGCATCATCAGCTTAAGTCCAATTTCTTTTGGTTTGATGAGTGGTTTCCTGACATCTTTAGCCGCATCGCATCACGATCCTAAAAAGCCCGGAGTACCCGGGGTACTCTGTATAACTTGTATATGTGTTTGATTTCCTACCAGTAAACTCAGATAATTGTTATAACTTTTGATTCCGGTGTTTTCAATTCCTTTCTTATTTTAATAGAGATTTCAGCCTCATCCAACGAACGGCGCGTAGCAGAGGTGTTCTATCCAACAAATGGTGACTTTCCCGACGTTTGTGAGCTGATCTCTAGAAAGGAACACCGATAGCCAGGGGACAGAATCCAGTCCAGGGGGAGGACAAAGAGACACTGTTGACAACTGCAAGAGCTCTATACACAAAAGGTGAGCAGACACCTGTTTTGATTATCAAAAATCTGTGATTGATTATACTGAAAAATTTAGAGTTGTCAGCAGCGTTCTCAGTGTTCTTAGTCACGGTGGGAAATACAATACATATTCAGTTGGAAAAGTTTCATGAAGTGCTTAGAGAAGGGTATAAGAGTCCTGGATCTACAGCAAAAATGGAAGTTTCATGAAGTGCTTAGAGAAGGGTATAAGAGTCCTGGATCTAGTGCAAAAATAGAAGTTTCATGTAGTGTTTAGAGAAGGGTATAAGAGTCCTGGATCTAGAGCAAAAATAGTGTTTGAGTGTGGCGGGTGGATCACCTTTCGTGGTGCTTTAAATGTATAAAATGTCTGTAATTGTTATATGGTGGGTGAAACAAGAGGAGAGAGACGCGACCTCCAACTAATTATTTGGAACGACCAATCTCATCAAAACTCTTGTGGGGTTGATCAGGCTCATTAAACGTGACGATAAAGAGATTTTGTTGACTGGGTTTTTAAACTCCAAGCCAGAAGTCGCAATCACCAGGGGGTTGTAGAAGATTACTTCTGGAAGTCACGCTATCTGTTGAAATAAACATCGCACTATAAAAATTTGCCTGGCTGTAATATGATAAGGTATGAAAAGCTCTGTGTGATTTTTTTAAGTCAAATCTGTGTAATACTTGAGAGAAAAATCCAGTGAAAAGAACTGTGGGTAAAGAATTGCAGAAGACATAGGGACAGAGAGCAACAAGAAGGTGGTATAATGTCTGAGACCCTACCTCCACCCTACGGAGATAATGCTCACAAATGCCACTTATGAGTATCCCATCTAATACTCCTAAAAAAAAAAAACACATTGTTGGACCTGATATTCAGGGAACAGGAATGTTGGAAATAGTAATGGTAGATATTGAAAATCTTAAACTGGATCAACCAACCATGTTAGTGAACCCTGCTAATATGGAGCTAAAATGTAGAAAGAGAATTAGGTCCTAGCATGCAAGCACAGAGCGATAATATGATGAGGACTATTAAACTAACCCCTTTTTGGAAATGGGATTTTCCGTTACACAACAGAAGACTCAATTCAGGTCTGGAAGAACGCTTTACAAACAAGTCAGGGAGTTAAATGTGGTGCTATGTTGCTCAAAAGGGAGCTTACACTTTTGGGAAGAGATCTCCCACTTTCTCTGCTCCGGAGGTGCTGCAGTTTCACAGCAGCACACAGGGTCAAAGACAGGCATGACCTCTGGAGAGGGAGAAAATCTAAATCTGAACAGACCACAGAGCCCATTAAGGGTTTTATGGCCTTAACACAGAGAGGAAGATCTGGAGATTGTAAGGAACTCTCCCAAACTACTCACCCCCTCCCCAGAACAAGGGGCAGAGTTTTGCTCTCACCAATAAACAATCATCTCTTAACCAAGTCAGATTTCAAAATAGCCATAGCTCCAGTTGTTAAGAAAGAGGGAGATTCAAAGAGTTATCAATAAATTGCCCAGTATATTAAATAAATACAAACAGACACGTATCAATATAAGTCAGATAATATAGACGAGGTCAATCATGGAAGAAGGCTGACATTTAATGCCTGATATATAAGTAATAGTGATAATAAATATATACCTGATATTAAATAACTGATGTGTAAGGCTCGATATTTCTGAAAATAGGAACACCGTTAACGGCGTTCTATTTCAGAAAAGGGGGGAAAGGATAGAATATACATCAGACAATATGTATGTGAGATTATTACGTTTTTAGGAGAAATTTATCAATTTAAAAATACTAGTTATGGTATTTTTTGTTTTGGTTTGTTTGTTGCTTTAAAGAGAAATTGATACATTTAAAATAATCTAGCTTTGGTTATTTTTTGTTTTGTTAGTTTGTTCCTTTTTTTTTTATTTTAATTTTTGTTTTATTTTAATTTTTAATTTTTAATTTTTAATTTTTTTTTTTAATTTAATTTTTTAATTTTAATTTTTTAATTTTAATTTTTTTATTTAATTTTTTATTTTTGTTTATTATTTTCTGCATAGTCTCTTGTCCACACTCCAGACTAGTTGGTGCCGCCAATAAACACTAAAGAAGTAGAAAAGATGATTTCAAAACCATATTTCCAGCAACTTAAGGGCTTGGTATGAGACTTCTCCACACAGGCTGCTGACGTCGAAAGGGGGACCTGAGAAACACAAGGCCAACACAGCAGATTACGTCTGGTTGGAGGGGACCTCCCATGCCGTCCGCCTAGATGGAAAGGGGACAACTGGTACCACTGGAGCCAGTGTGCGGTCGGGAAAAACACCTGCGAGGACCCTAGACGACATCAGGACAGAGTTGGCCCTCGTCGCGAGGACCCTAGACGACATCAGGACAGATTGGCCCTCGTCGCGAGGACCCTAGACGACATCAGAGAGATCTGGCCTCGTCAGGCAGTCGACCCGGAGGCGCCATCAGCAGAAAGGAGGAGGATCAGGACATCTCTCCAGCAGTCGACCCGGAAGCCGCCATCAGCGGGCCGGAGGGGCCGGAGGAGTATCAGGACATCTCTCCAACATCGACCCGGAGGCCGCCATCAGCGGGCCGGGGGAGAACAATCAGGCCACATCTCTCTAGCAGGCACCCCAGAAGCCGCCGTCAGCGGGCTGGGGGGACGAAGACATGGCAAACCAAGACGGCACAGGGAACTCCATTTCCCGCTGAAACAGGTTGATATAGCCGGTGTGGAACTTTGTCTGAACAATCCATTTTTTGAGGAACTTTCAACTTTATTTTTATATCCCATAATGTAAGGGATTTGTATTTTTTATTCTACAGAACTATGTGTTACCAAAAGAGGAAAAGTATGATAATGTCTTTTCTAATTTCTGTGGCTACTTTCATTGCCATTTTAGTGACATGTGGTTGTTGTTGTGTGCCTTGTATCTGCTCATTGTGTGTTAAGACTCATCAGTTCCACAATTGAGGGAAAAGCTGCCCCTTCCCCTCCATACCAAATGCCCTTGTTGGCGTATGCGTCGGAGGGGGAAGAATATGATGACTCAGCCGACAAGGACGAACTTTTTTAGACATATTTTATTCTCCCTATACTGTCATAAGAAGTTATTGTTGGGGATTGATTCCTAACAGTTTAAAGTGCTCTACATCCCGGCTTCTGATGGATTTATATGAATATTGGGACACAATATAATGATGTCAGTGGTAATGTTTCAAATGCTATGTGTTGATCTCGTGAGGTGAGATCAAAAGAGGGATTGAAGGAAAGAGATATGATTCTACACTGTATTGAAGTAAACATGTATTATTTTGAATTGTATTTTAGTAAACATGTATTATTTTGAATTGTATTGTAGTTAACATATATTGTTTTGAATTGTATTGTAGTTAACATATATTGTTTGAACTGTTTTATGTAATCACAAGGGTTTTGATAATCACTTAGAATAAGAATGTTATTCTCACTTTTAAATTCACTGACTTAGAGATTCTGTGTCTTACACACCAACATTGATCCTTATCAACACTAAGAGCCAGATGCGGTCACTAAGTCGTTAAAGACATCGTAAAATAAGGGGAGAAGAGTTTAAAGGTCGGAAGGAGGGAAGTTTAGGTGAAAATATCCCCTGGGAAAAGGAATGTAGAGAAAGATGAGGTAAAGATAAACATTGACTTTTGACCTGGTGTGGTTGGGGATATCAGTCTGTTCGAAACTCTGATTGACCTCGGCCAGAAGCGAATCCAGCCAATCAGGGCACTTGGGGAGTGGTTAGTTTAAACAGCTCCTCCCCAGGGGCTCTACTGATTCGCTTGGGAGGAAAATGGGAAGGAACAATTCAACTCATCTCCGCCCCAAAATAGGGATATGTATACGGATGTTTTTGTGTGTAAAAATGCTTTTTGGGTTAGGTGAGTTGGTTGGTCCGGGTATCTGTGTCGGCATCGCATCATCAGCTTAAAGTCCAATTTCTTTTGGTTTGATGAGTGGTTGGTCCTGACATCTTTAGCCGCATCGCATCACGATCCTAAAAAGCCCGGAGTACCCGGGGTACTCTGTATAACTTGTATATGTGTTTGATTTCCTACCAGTAAACTCAGATAATTGTTATAACTTTTGATTCCGGTGTTTTCAATTCCTTTCTTATTTTAATAGAGATTTCAGCCTCATCCAACGAACGGCGCGTAGCAGAGGTGTTCTATCCTAACAGTGTGTGTGTGTGTGTGTGTGTGTGTGTGTGTGTGTGTGTGTGTGTGTGTGTGTGTGTGTGTGTGTGTGTGTGTGTGTGTGTGAGAGATAAAGCGCAACATACACACATACCAGAGTAACAAGTCAGAGGAATCATCATGGCGAGGATCATGACCCAGTGTAACCACACACACATCTGGACTGCTTTAAGACCGCACCACACACACCACACACACACACACACACACACACACACACACACACACACACACACAACACACACACACACACACACACACACACACACACACACACACATCTGGACTGCTTTAAGACCGCAACACACACACACACACACACCACACACACACACACACACACACACACACACACACACACACACACACACACACACACACACACACACACGTAGAGACAGCAGGGGACTTCCACACAGGAATGACTCTGGTGTTTAAAACCTCACAGATAGCAGAGATGTTCACAATAAGAGGCGTCTGGTACAACCAAAAGCATTTCTTACAGCTTCAGTTTCAGGCAGAAGGGATATGTGATGTCAGGTTATAGTTTTTAGTGAATGAATCCATTTTGGGATCTGTTGGACCGAAACCAGCTCATCTAATGAAGCAGATTGTGATGAAGGACTTGTGTGTTCCAGCTGTTATTCAGACCCTGAGCGCGGCCTTGCAGAACCTCCCAGAGGTGAGTCAACACCGTGTAACCTTCACTGACTCCGTTTATAACAGCGCTGTAAACTATGGGCCGTCAGGAAAAACAGGAATCACCCGCACTGTAAAGCATCACATCTTCATCAGGATATTCAAACAGGAAGAGCTCTTATTTTTAAACTTAAACTGTTTCATTTGACTTTAACAACCTGCAGCGTCACTCAGACATTTATATACGGTTTATTCTATTGGTATCTTAATATATCATTACACTTGTGTTCTCTACAGAGATTCATAAAGAGTTGTAATGTCCCCATAAGGGTTCACGTCTCCACATCATGGTCAGATAGAGAGGGTTTCGTACGATTTCAACAAACAATAGTATTTGTTTTGGTGTTTGTAAAGGATATTCTGCTCCCTGAATGTGAGGAATACGTCATTATGACTCGTAGAGAAAGGTATCTGAATTTAAATGAGCTGTAGTTACACTCATCAGGAGGCAGAAATATGACATGTTCGATCTAAAATGGAAGAAAAATGACTGTATTTGTAGAAAAGTGAAACTTATAAAATACATAAGGGACATATTGTTTTTGGCATTATTTAAATCCAGTTAAGTTAGTTGAGCGGTTTTGATGTTATTTTGTGAACAATTTACTTCTAGTTGTACTCAACATGTTAATTAAAACTGCAATATCACATGCGTTATCTGAAATGGAAAAAATATGCTGTGTATTTGGAAACTTTAACACAAAATCTCAACCCACTATCTGACTTGTTGTCATAGCAAATGAACTGGTAGTTAAAATAAATCCACTGGTTTAAATCACTGTGTGATTCCAGTGAGACAGAAACCATTTCCCTTTGTTAAACTAACATTTATTGCACTTTCTGTTGTCCTTGAACGCATCTTAAATGGCAGAAATAATGGTGTACTTTTCCTCCACTACATGTATTTAATCCCTTTAGTTACTTTACAGATGTGGATGAATGATGTGAAATAAAACCAAGTGTTAAATCAGACTTTAGTTCCACCTGGAGTAAATCCACAAGCTACCCTGCAGTATACAAAGTCATTCAAACTAGCTGCACCTTTACCAGCTTTGAGAACACTTTCATGATCAATCATTATAAAACATATCATATATATTATTCTGAAATGGACCAATCTGCACAATGACTACTTTTACTGTCGCTACTTTCACTATATTTTGATGAGAATACTTTTATACTTTTACTTGAGGAACATTTTGAATCCAGGACTTTTACTGTAACAGAGTATTCCTACACTCTGGTACTTCTACTTTTACTCAAGTACAAGTTCTGAGTACTTCTACTTTTACTCAAGTACAAGTTCTGAGTACTTCTACTTTTACTCAAGTACAATATCTGAGTACTTCTACTTTTACTCAAGCACAAGATCTGAGTACTTCTACTTTTACTCAAGTACAAGATCTGAATACTTCTACTTTTACTCAAGTACAAGACCTGAGTACTTCTACTTTTACTCAAATACAATATCTGAGTACTTCTACTTTTACTAAAGTACAATATCTGAGTACTTCTATTTTTACTCAAGTACAATATCTGAGTACTTCTACTTTTACTCAAGTACAATATCTGAGTACTTCTACTTTTACTCAAGTACAAGATCGGAATACTTCTACTTTTACTCAAGTACAAGACCTGAGTACTTCTACTTTTACTCAAGTACAATATCTGAGTACTTCTACTTTTACTCAAGTACAAGATCTGAGTACTTCTACTTTTACTCAAGTACAAGATCTGAATACTTCTACTTTTACTCAAGTACAAGACCTGAGTACTTCTACTTTTACTCAAGTACAATATCTGAGTACTTCTACTTTTACTCAAGTACAATATCTGAGTACTTCTACTTTTACTCAAGTACAATATCTGAATACTTCTACTTTTACTCAAGTACAAGATCTGAGTACTTCTACTTTTACTCAAGTACAAGATCTGAATACTTCTACTTTTACTCAAGTACAAGACCTAAGTACTTCTACTTTTACGCAAGTACAATATCTGAGTACTTCTACTTTTACTAAAGTACAATATCTGAGTACTTCTACTTTTACTAAAGTATAATATCTGAGTACTTCTACTTTTACTCAAGTACAAGATCTGAGTACTTCTACTTTTACTCAAGTACAAGATCTGAGTACTTCTACTTTTACTCAAGTACAATATCTGAGTACTTCTACTTTTACTCAAGTACAAGATCTGAGTACTTCTACTTTTACTCAAGTACAAGATCTGAGTACTTCTACTTTTACTCAAGCACAAGACTGAGTACTTCTACTTTTACTCAAGTACAAGATCTGAATACTTCTACTTTTACTCAAGTACAAGACTGAATACTTCTACTTTTACTCAAGTACAATACCTGAGTACTTCTACTTTTACTCAAGTACAATATCTGAGTACTTCTACTTTTACTCAAGTAATATCTGAGTACTTCTACTTTTACTCAAGTACAAGACTGAGTACTTCTACTTTTACTCAAGTACAAGACTGAGTACTTCTACTTTTACTCAAGTACAAGATCTGAATACTTCTACTTTTACTCAAGTACAAGATCTGAGTACTTCTACTTTTACTCAAGTACAAGATCTGAATACTTCTACTTTTACTCAAGTACAAGACCTGAGTACTTCTACTTTTACTCAAGTACAATATCTGAGTACTTCTACTTTTACTCAAGTACAATATCTGAGTACTTCTACTTTTACTAAAGTACAATATCTGAGTACTTCTACTTTTACTCAAGTACAATATCTGAGTACTTCTACTTTTACTCAAGTACAAGATCTGAGTACTTCTACTTTTACTCAAGTACAATATCTGAGTACTTCTACTTTTACTCAAGTACAAGATCTGAATACTTCTACTTTTACTCAAGTACAAGACCTGAGTACTTCTACTTTTACTCAAGTACAATATCTGAGTACTTCTACTTTTACTCAAGTACAATATCTGAGTACTTCTACTTTTACTCAAGTACAAGATCTGAGTACTTCTACTTTTACTCAAGTACAATATCTGAGTACTTCTACTTTTACTCAAGTACAAGATCGAATACTTCTACTTTTACTCAAGTACAAGACCTGAGTACTTCTACTTTTACTCAAGTACAATATCTGAGTACTTCTACTTTTACTCAAGTACAAGACCTGAGTACTTCTACTTTTACTGAAGCACAAGACCTGAGTACTTCTACTTTTACTCAAGTACAAGATCTGAATACTTCTACTTTTACTCAAGTACAAGATCTGAGTACTTCTACTTTTACTCAAGTACAATATCTGAGTACTTCTACTTTTACTCAAGTACAATATCTGAGTACTTCTACTTTTACTCAAGTACAAGATCTGAATACTTCTACTTTTACTCAAGTACAAGACCTGAGTACTTCTACTTTTACTCAAGTACAATATCTGAGTACTTCTACTTTTACTCAAGTACAATATCTGAGTACTTCTACTTTTACTCAAGTACAAGATCTGAGTACTTCTACTTTTACTCAAGTACAATATCTGAGTACTTCTACTTTTACTCAAGTACAAGATCGGAATACTTCTACTTTTACTCAAGTACAAGACCTGAGTACTTCTACTTTTACTCAAGTACAATATCTGAGTACTTCTACTTTTACTCAAGTACAAGACCTGAGTACTTCTACTTTTACTGAAGCACAAGACCTGAGTACTTCTACTTTTACTCAAGTACAAGATCTGAATACTTGTACTTTTACTCAAGTACAAGATCTGAGTACTTCTACTTTTACTCAAGTACAAGATCTGAATACTTCTACTTTTACTCAAGTACAAGACCTGAGTACTTCTACTTTTACGCAAGTACAATATCTGAGTACTTCTACTTTTACTAAAGTACAATATCTGAGTACTTCTACTTTTACTAAAGTATAATATCTGAGTACTTCTACTTTTACTCAAGTACAAGATCTGAGTACTTCTACTTTTACTCAAGTACAAGATCTGAGTACTTCTACTTTTACTCAAGTACAATATCTGAGTACTTCTACTTTTACTCAAGTACAATATCTGAGTACTTCTACTTTTACTAAAGTACAAGATCTGAGTACTTCTACTTTTACTCAAGTACAAGACCTGAGTACTTCTACTTTTACTCAAGCACAAGATCTGAGTACTTCTACTTTTACTCAAGAAAAAGATCTGAATACTTCTACTTTTACTCAAGTACAAGACCTGAGTACTTCTACTTTTACTCAAGTACAATATCTGAGTACTTCTACTTTTACTAAAGTACAAGATCTGAGTACTTCTACTTTTACTCAAGTACAAGACCTGAGTACTTCTACTTTTACTCAAGCACAAGATCTGAGTACTTCTACTTTTACTCAAGTACAAGATCCTGAATACTTCTACTTTTACTCAAGTACAAGACCTGAGTACTTCTACTTTTACTCAAGTACAATCTGAGTACTTCTACTTTTACTCAAGTACAAGACTGAGTACTTCTACTTTTACTCAAGTACAATATCTGAGTACTTCTACTTTTACTCAAGTACAATATCTGAGTACTTCTACTTTTACTAAAGTACAATATCTGAGTACTTCTACTTTTACTCAAGTACAATATCTGAATACTTCTACTTTTACTCAAGTACAAGACTGAGTACTTCTACTTTTACTCAAGTACAATATCTGAGTACTTCTACTTTTACTCAAGTACAATATCTGAGTACTTCTACTTTTACTCAAGTACAATATCTGAATACTTCTACTTTTACTCAAGTACAAGATCTGAGTACTTCTACTTTTACTCAAGTACAAGATCTGAATACTTCTACTTTTACTCAAGTACAAGACTAAGTACTTCTACTTTTACGCAAGTACATATCTGAGTACTTCTACTTTTACTCAAGTACAAGACCTGAGTACTTCTACTTTTACTCAAGCACAAGATCTGAGTACTTCTACTTTTACTCAAGTACAAGATCTGAGTACTTCTACTTTTACTCAAGTACAAGACCTGAGTACTTCTACTTTTACTCAAGTACAATATCTGAGTACTTCTACTTTTACTCAAGTACAATATCTGAGTACTTCTACTTTTACTCAAGTACAAGACCTGAGTACTTCTACTTTTACTCAAGTACAATATCTGAGTACTTCTACTTTTACTCAAGTACAATATCTGAGTACTTCTACTTTTACTAAAGTACAATATCTGAGTACTTCTACTTTTACTCAAGTACAATATCTGATACTTCTACTTTTACTCAAGTACAAGACTGAGTACTTCTACTTTTACTCAAGTACAATATCTGAGTACTTCTACTTTTACTCAAGTACAATATCTGAGTACTTCTACTTTTACTCAAGTACATCTGAATACTTCTACTTTTACTCAAGTACAAGATCTGAGTACTTCTACTTTTACTCAAGTACAAGATCTGAACTTCTACTTTTACTCAAGTACAAGACTAAGTACTTCTACTTTTACGCAAGTACAATACTGAGTACTTCTACTTTTACTAAAGTACAATATCTGAGTACTTCTACTTTTACTCAAGTACAAGATCTGAATACTTCTACTTTTACTCAAGTACAAGACCTAGTACTTCTACTTTTACGCAAGTACAATATCTGAGTACTTCTACTTTTACTAAAGTACAATATCTGAGTACTTCTACTTTTACTAAGTATAATCTGAGTACTTCTACTTTTACTCAAGTACAAGATCTGAGTACTTCTACTTTTACTCAAGTACAATCTGAGTACTTCTACTTTTACTCAAGTACAATATCTGAGTACTTCTACTTTTACTCAAGTACAATATCTGAGTACTTCTACTTTTACTAAAGTACAAGATCTGAGTACTTCTACTTTTACTCAAGTACAAGACCTGAGTACTTCTACTTTTACTCAAGCACAAGATCTGAGTACTTCTACTTTTACTCAAGTACAGATCTGAATACTTCTACTTTTACTCAAGTACAAGACTGAGTACTTCTACTTTTACTCAAGTACAATATCTGAGTACTTCTACTTTTACTCAAGTACAATATCTGAGTACTTCTACTTTTACTCAAGTACAAGATCTGAATACTTCTACTTTTACTCAAGTACAAGACCTGAGTACTTCTACTTTTACTCAAGTACAAGATCTGAGTACTTCTACTTTTACTCAAGTACAAGATCTGAGTACTTCTACTTTTACTCAAGTACAAGATCTGAGTACTTCTACTTTTACTCAAGTACAAGATCTGAATACTTCTACTTTTACTCAAGTACAAGACTGAGTACTTCTACTTTTACTCAAGTACAATATCTGAGTACTTCTACTTTTACTCAAGTACAATATCTGAGTACTTCTACTTTTACTAAAGTACAATATCTGAGTACTTCTACTTTTACTCAAGTACAATATCTGAGTACTTCTACTTTTACTCAAGTACAAGATCTGAGTACTTCTACTTTTACTCAAGTACAATATCTGAGTACTTCTACTTTTACTCAAGTACAAGATCTGAATACTTCTACTTTTACTCAAGTACAAGACCTGAGTACTTCTACTTTTACTCAAGTACAATATCTGAGTACTTCTACTTTTACTCAAGTACAATATCTGAGTACTTCTACTTTTACTCAAGTACAAGATCTGAGTACTTCTACTTTTACTCAAGTACAATATCTGAGTACTTCTACTTTTACTCAAGTACAAGATCGGAATACTTCTACTTTTACTCAAGTACAAGACCTGAGTACTTCTACTTTTACTCAAGTACAAGATCTGAGTACTTCTACTTTTACTCAAGTACAAGACCTGAGTACTTCTACTTTTACTGAAGCACAAGACCTGAGTACTTCTACTTTTACTCAAGTACAAGATCTGATACTTCTACTTTTACTCAAGTACAAGATCTGAGTACTTCTACTTTTACTCAAGTACAATATCTGAGTACTTCTACTTTTACTCAAGTACAATATCTGAGTACTTCTACTTTTACTCAAGTACAAGATCTGAATACTTCTACTTTTACTCAAGTACAAGACCTGAGTACTTCTACTTTTACTCAAGTACAATATCTGAGTACTTCTACTTTTACTCAAGTACAATATCTGAGTACTTCTACTTTTACTCAAGTACAAGATCTGAGTACTTCTACTTTTACTCAAGTACAATATCTGAGTACTTCTACTTTTACTCAAGTACAAGATCGGAATACTTCTACTTTTACTCAAGTACAAGACCTGAGTACTTCTACTTTTACTCAAGTACAATATCTGAGTACTTCTACTTTTACTCAAGTACAAGACCTGAGTACTTCTACTTTTACTGAAGCACAAGACCTGAGTACTTCTACTTTTACTCAAGTACAAGATCTGAATACTTCTACTTTTACTCAAGTACAAGATCTGAGTACTTCTACTTTTACTCAAGTACAAGATCTGAATACTTCTACTTTTACTCAAGTACAAGACCTGAGTACTTCTACTTTTACGCAAGTACAATATCTGAGTACTTCTACTTTTACTAAGTACAATATCTGAGTACTTCTACTTTTACTAAGTATAATATCTGAGTACTTCTACTTTTACTCAAGTACAAGATCTGAGTACTTCTACTTTTACTCAAGTACAAGATCTGAGTACTTCTACTTTTACTCAAGTACAATATCTGAGTACTTCTACTTTTACTAAAGTACAAGATCTGAGTACTTCTACTTTTACTCAAGTACAAGACCTGAGTACTTCTACTTTTACTCAAGCACAAGATCTGAGTACTTCTACTTTTACTCAAGTACAAGATCTGAATACTTCTACTTTTACTCAAGTACAAGACCTGAGTACTTCTACTTTTACTCAAGTACAATATCTGAGTACTTCTACTTTTACTCAAGTACAATATCTGAGTACTTCTACTTTTACTCAAGTACAAGATCTGAATACTTCTACTTTTACTCAAGTACAAGACTGAGTACTTCTACTTTTACTCAAAGTACAAGATCTGAGTACTTCTACTTTTACTCAAGTACAAGATCTGAATACTTCTACTTTTACTCAAGTACAAGATCTGAGTACTTCTACTTTTACTCAAGTACAAGATCTGAATACTTCTACTTTTACTCAAGTACAAGACCTGAGTACTTCTACTTTTACTCAAGTACAATATCTGAGTACTTCTACTTTTACTCAAGTACAATATCTGAGTACTTCTACTTTCACTAAGTACAATATCTGAGTACTTCTACTTTTACTCAAGTACAATATCTGAGTACTTCTACTTTTACTCAAGTACAAGATCTGAGTACTTCTACTTTTACTCAAGTACAATATCTGAGTACTTCTACTTTTACTCAAGTACAAGATCTGAATACTTCTACTTTTACTCAAGTACAACCTGAGTACTTCTACTTTTACTCAAGTACAATATCTGAGTACTTCTACTTTTACTCAAGTACAATATCTGAGTACTTCTACTTTTACTCAAGTACAAGATCTGAGTACTTCTACTTTTACTCAAGTACAAGATCTGAATACTTCTACTTTTACTCAAGTACAAGACTGAGTACTTCTACTTTTACTCAAGTACAATATCTGAGTACTTCTACTTTTACTCAAGTACAATATCTGAGTACTTCTACTTTTACTAAAGTACAATATCTGAGTACTTCTACTTTTACTCAAGTACAATATCTGAGTACTTCTACTTTTACTAAGTACAAGATCTGAGTACTTCTACTTTTACTCAAGTACAATATCTGAGTACTTCTACTTTTACTCAAGTACAATATCTGAGTACTTCTACTTTTACTCAAGTACAATCTGAATACTTCTACTTTTACTCAAGTACAAGACCTGAGTACTTCTACTTTTACTCAAGTACAATATCTGAGTACTTCTACTTTTACTAAGTACAATCTGAGTACTTCTACTTTTACTCAAGTACAAGATCTGAGTACTTCTACTTTTACTAAGTACAATATCTGAGTACTTCTACTTTTACTCAAGTACAATATCTGAGTACTTCTACTTTTACTAAAGTACAAGATCTGAGTACTTCTACTTTTACTCAAGTACAAGACTGAGTACTTCTACTTTTACTCAAGTACAAGATCTGAGTACTTCTACTTTTACTCAAGTACAAGATCTGAATACTTCTACTTTTACTCAAGTACAAGACCTGAGTACTTCTACTTTTACTCAAGTACAATTCTGAGTACTTCTACTTTTACTCAAGTACAATATCTGAGTACTTCTACTTTTACTCAAGTACAAGATCTGATACTTCTACTTTTACTCAAGTACAAGACCTGAGTACTTCTACTTTTACTCAAGTACAAGATCTGAGTACTTCTACTTTTACTCAAGTACAAGATCTGAATACTTCTACTTTTACTCAAGTACAAGATCTGAGTACTTCTACTTTTACTCAAGTACAAGATCTGAACTTCTACTTTTACTCAAGTACAAGACTGAGTACTTCTACTTTTACTCAAGTACAATATCTGAGTACTTCTACTTTTACTCAAGTACAATATCTGAGTACTTCTACTTTTACTAAAGTACAATATCTGAGTACTTCTACTTTTACTCAAGTACAATATCTGAGTACTTCTACTTTTACTCAAGTACAAGATCTGAGTACTTCTACTTTTACTCAAGTACAATATCTGAGTACTTCTACTTTTACTCAAGTACAAGATCTGAATACTTCTACTTTTACTCAAGTACAAGACCTGAGTACTTCTACTTTTACTCAAGTACAATATCTGAGTACTTCTACTTTTACTCAAGTACAATATCTGAGTACTTCTACTTTACTCAAGTACAAGATCTGAGTACTTCTACTTTTACTCAAGTACAAGATCTGAGTACTTCTACTTTTACTCAAGTACAAGACCTGAGTACTTCTACTTTTACTCAAGTACAATATCTGAGTACTTCTACTTTTACTCAAGTACAATATCTGAGTACTTCTACTTTTACTAAGTACAATCTGAGTACTTCTACTTTTACTCAAGTACAATATCTGAGTACTTCTACTTTTACTAAGTACAAGATCTGAGTACTTCTACTTTTACTCAAGTACAATATCTGAGTACTTCTACTTTTACTCAAGTACAATATCTGAGTACTTCTACTTTTACTCAAGTACAAGATCTGAATACTTCTACTTTTACTCAAGTACAAGACCTGAGTACTTCTACTTTTACTCAAGTACAATATCTGAGTACTTCTACTTTTACTAAAGTACAATATCTGAGTACTTCTACTTTTACTCAAGTACAAGATCTGAGTACTTCTACTTTTACTAAGTACAAGATCTGAGTACTTCTACTTTTACTCAAGTACAATATCTGAGTACTTCTACTTTTACTCAAGTACAATATCTGAGTACTTCTACTTTTACTAAGTACAAGATCTGAGTACTTCTACTTTTACTCAAGTACAAGACCTGAGTACTTCTACTTTTACTCAAGTACAAGATCTGAGTACTTCTACTTTTACTCAAGTACAAGATCTGAATACTTCTACTTTTACTCAAGTACAAGATCTGAGTACTTCTACTTTTACTCAAGTACAAGATCTGAATACTTCTACTTTTACTCAAGTACAAGACCTGAGTACTTCTACTTTTACGCAAGTACAATATCTGAGTACTTCTACTTTTACTCAAGTACAATATCTGAGTACTTCTACTTTTACTCAAGTACAAGATCTGAGTACTTCTACTTTTACTCAAGTACAAGACCTGAGTACTTCTACTTTACTCAAGTACAATATCTGAGTACTTCTACTTTTACTCAAGTACAATATCTGAGTACTTCTACTTTTACTAAAGTACAATATCTGAGTACTTCTACTTTTACTCAAGTACAAGATCTGAATACTTCTACTTTTACTCAAGTACAAGACCTGAGTACTTCTACTTTTACTCAAGTACAATATCTGAGTACTTCTACTTTTACTCAAGTACAATATCTGAGTACTTCTACTTTTACTAAAGTACAATATCTGAGTACTTCTACTTTTACTCAAGTACAATATCTGAGTACTTCTACTTTTACTCAAGTACAAGTCTGAGTACTTCTACTTTTACTCAAGTACAATATCTGAGTACTTCTACTTTTACTCAAGTACAAGATCTGAATACTTCTACTTTTACTCAAGTACAAGACCTGAGTACTTCTACTTTTACTCAAGTACAATTCTGAGTACTTCTACTTTTACTCAAGTACAATATCTGAGTACTTCTACTTTTACTCAAGTACAAGATCTGAGTACTTCTACTTTTACTCAAGTACAAGATCTGATACTTCTACTTTTACTCAGTACAAGACCTGAGTACTTCTACTTTTACTCAAGTACAATATCTGAGTACTTCTACTTTTACTCAAGTACAATATCTGAGTACTTCTACTTTTACTAAAGTACAATATCTGAGTACTTCTACTTTTACTCAAGTACATATCTGAGTACTTCTACTTTTACTAAAGTACAAGATCTGAGTACTTCTACTTTTACTCAAGTACAATATCTGAGTACTTCTACTTTTACTCAAGTACAATATCTGAGTACTTCTACTTTTACTAAAGTACAATATCTGAGTACTTCTACTTTACTCAAGTACAATATCTGAGTACTTCTACTTTTACTCAAGTACAAGATCTGAGTACTTCTATTTTACTCAAGTACAATATCTGAGTACTTCTACTTTTACTCAAGTACAAGATCTGAATACTTCTACTTTACTCAAGTACAAGACCTGAGTACTTCTACTTTTACTCAAGTACAATATCTGAGTACTTCTACTTTACTCAAGTACAATCTGAGTACTTCTACTTTTACTCAAGTACAAGATCTGAGTACTTCTACTTTTACTCAAGTACAAGATCTGAGTACTTCTACTTTTACTCAAGTACAAGACCTGAGTACTTCTACTTTTACTCAAGTACAATACTGAGTACTTCTACTTTTACTCAAGTACAATATCTGAGTACTTCTACTTTTACTAAAGTACAATATCTGAGTACTTCTACTTTTACTCAAGTACAGATCTGAATACTTCTACTTTTACTCAAGTACAAGACCTGAGTACTTCTACTTTTACTCAAGTACAATATCTGAGTACTTCTACTTTTACTCAAGTACAATATCTGAGTACTTCTACTTTTACTAAAGTACAATATCTAGTACTTCTACTTTTACTCAAGTACAATATCTGAGTACTTCTACTTTTACTCAAGTACAATCTGAGTACTTCTACTTTTACTCAAGTACAATATCTGAGTACTTCTACTTTACTCAAGTACAAGATCTGAATACTTCTACTTTTACTCAAGTACAAGACCTGAGTACTTCTACTTTTACTCAAGTACAATATCTGAGTACTTCTACTTTTACTCAAGTACAATATCTGAGTACTTCTACTTTTACTCAAGTACAAGATCTGAGTACTTCTACTTTTACTCAAGTACAAGATCTGAATACTTCTACTTTTACTCAAGTACAAGACTGAGTACTTCTACTTTTACTCAAGTACAATATCTGAGTACTTCTACTTTTACTCAAGTACAATATCTGAGTACTTCTACTTTTACTAAAGTACAATATCTGAGTACTTCTACTTTTACTCAAGTACAATATCTGAGTACTTCTACTTTTACTAAAGTACAAGATCTGAGTACTTCTACTTTTACTCAAGTACAATATCTGAGTACTTCTACTTTTACTCAAGTACAATATCTGAGTACTTCTACTTTTACTAAAGTACAATATCTGAGTACTTCTACTTTTACTCAAGTACAATATCTGAGTACTTCTACTTTTACTCAAGTACAAGATCTGAGTACTTCTACTTTTACTCAAGTACAATATCTGAGTACTTCTACTTTTACTCAAGTACAAGATCTGAATACTTCTACTTTTACTCAAGTACAAGACCTGAGTACTTCTACTTTACTCAAGTACAATATCTGAGTACTTCTACTTTTACTCAAGTACAATATCTGAGTACTTCTACTTTTACTCAAGTACAAGATCTGAGTACTTCTACTTTTACTCAAGTACAAGATCTGAATACTTCTGCTTTTACTCAAGTACATATCTGAGTACTTCTACTTTTACTCAATACAATATCTGAGTACTTCTACTTTTACTCAAGTACAAGATCTGAGTACTTCTACTTTTACTCAAGTACAATATCTGAGTACTTCTACTTTTACTCAAGTACAAGATCTGAATACTTCTACTTTTACTCAAGTACAAGACCTGAGTACTTCTACTTTTACTCAAGTACAATATCTGAGTACTTCTACTTTTACTCAAGTACAATATCTGAGTACTTCTACTTTTACTCAAGTACAAGATCTGAGTACTTCTACTTTTACTCAAGTACAAGATCTGAATACTTCTACTTTTACTCAAGTACAAGACCTGAGTACTTCTACTTTTACTCAAGTACAATATCTGAGTACTTCTACTTTTACTCAAGTACAATATCTGAGTACTTCTACTTTTACTAAAGTACAATATCTGAGTACTTCTACTTTTACTCAAGTACAATATCTGAGTACTTCTACTTTTACTAAAGTACAAGATCTGAGTACTTCTACTTTTACTCAAGTACAATATCTGAGTACTTCTACTTTTACTCAAGTACAATATCTGAGTACTTCTACTTTTACTAAAGTACAATACTGAGTACTTCTACTTTTACTCAAGTACAATATCTGAGTACTTCTACTTTTACTCAAGTACAAGATCTGAGTACTTCTACTTTTACTCAATACAATATCTGAGTACTTCTACTTTTACTCAAGTACAAGATCTGAATACTTCTACTTTACTCAAGTACAAGACCTGAGTACTTCTACTTTTACTCAAGTACAATATCTGAGTACTTCTACTTTTACTCAAGTACAATATCTGAGTACTTCTACTTTTACTCAAGTACAAGATCTGAGTACTTCTACTTTTACTCAAGTACAAGATCTGAATACTTCTGCTTTTACTCAAGTACAAGACCTGAGTACTTCTACTTTTACTCAAGTACAATATCTGAGTACTTCTACTTTTACTCAAGTACAATATCTGAGTACTTCTACTTTTACTAAAGTACAATATCTGAGTACTTCTACTTTTACTCAAGTACAATATCTGAGTACTTCTACTTTTACTAAAGTACAAGACTGAGTACTTCTACTTTTACTCAAGTACAATATCTGAGTACTTCTACTTTTACTCAAGTACAATACTGAGTACTTCTACTTTTACTCAGTACAAGATCTGAATACTTCTACTTTTACTCAAGTACAAGACCTGAGTACTTCTACTTTTACTCAAGTACAATATCTGAGTACTTCTACTTTTACTAAAGTACAATATCTGAGTACTTCTACTTTTACTCAAGTACAAGATCTGAGTACTTCTACTTTTACTAAAGTACATCTGAGTACTTCTACTTTACTCAAGTACAATATCTGAGTACTTCTACTTTTACTCAAGTACAATATCTGAGTACTTCTACTTTTACTAAAGTACAAGATCTGAGTACTTCTACTTTTACTCAAGTACAAGACCTGAGTACTTCTACTTTTACTCAAGCACAAGATCTGAGTACTTCTACTTTTACTCAAGTACAAGATCTGAATACTTCTACTTTTACTCAAGTACAAGACCTGAGTACTTCTACTTTTACTCAAGTACAATATCTGAGTACTTCTACTTTTACTCAAGTACAATATCTGAGTACTTCTACTTTTACTCAAGTACAATATCGAGTACTTCTACTTTTACTCAAGTACAATATCTGAGTACTTCTACTTTACTCAAGTACAATATCTGAGTACTTCTACTTTTACTAAAGTACAATATCTGAGTACTTCTACTTTTACTCAAGTACAATATCTGAGTACTTCTACTTTTACTAAAGTACAAGATCTGAGTACTTCTACTTTTACTCAAGTACAATATCTGAGTACTTCTACTTTTACTCAAGTACAATATCTGAGTACTTCTACTTTTACTCAAGTACAGATCTGAATACTTCTACTTTTACTCAAGTACAAGACCTGAGTACTTCTACTTTTACTCAAGTACAATATCTGAGTACTTCTACTTTTACTAAAGTACAATATCTGAGTACTTCTACTTTTACTCAAGTACAAGATCTGAGTACTTCTACTTTTACTAAAGTACAATATCTGAGTACTTCTACTTTTACTCAAGTACAATATCTGAGTACTTCTACTTTTACTCAAGTACAATATCTGAGTACTTCTACTTTTACTAAAGTACAAGATCTGAGTACTTCTACTTTTACTCAAGTACAAGACCTGAGTACTTCTACTTTTACTCAAGCACAAGATCTGAGTACTTCTACTTTTACTCAAGTACAAGATCTGAATACTTACTTTTACTCAAGTACAAGACCTGAGTACTTCTACTTTTACTCAAGTACATATCTGAGTACTTCTACTTTTACTCAAGTACAATATCTGAGTACTTCTACTTTTACTCAAGTACAATATCTGAGTACTTCTACTTTTACTCAAGTACAATATCTGAGTACTTCTACTTTTACTCAAGTACATATCTGAGTACTTCTACTTTTACTAAATACAAGATCTGAGTACTTCTACTTTTACTCAAGTACAAGACCTGAGTACTTCTACTTTTACTCAAGCACAAGATCTGAGTACTTCTACTTTTACTCAAGTACAAGATCTGAATACTTCTACTTTTACTCAAGTACAAGACCTGAGTACTTCTACTTTTACTCAAGTACAATATCTGAGTACTTCTAACTTTTACTCAGTACATATCTGAGTACTTCTACTTTTACTCAAGTACAAGATCTGAATACTTCTACTTTTACTCAAGTACAAGATCTGAATACTTCTACTTTTACTCAAGTACAAGATCTGAGTACTTCTACTTTTACTCAAGTACAATATCTGAGTACTTCTACTTTTACTAAAGTACAGATCTGAGTACTTCTACTTTTACTCAAGTACAATATCTGAGTACTTCTACTTTTACTCAAGTACAATATCTGAGTACTTCTACTTTTACTCAAGTACAAGATCTGAATACTTCTACTTTTACTCAAGTACAAGACTGAGTACTTCTACTTTTACTCAAGTACAATATCTGAGTACTTCTACTTTTACTAAAGTACAATATCTGAGTACTTCTACTTTTACTCAAGTACAAGATCTGAGTACTTCTACTTTTACTAAAGTACAATATCTGAGTACTTCTACTTTTACTCAAGTACAATATCTGAGTACTTCTACTTTTACTCAAGTACAATATCTGAGTACTTCTACTTTACTAAAGTACAAGATCTGAGTACTTCTACTTTTACTCAAGTACAAGACCTGAGTACTTCTACTTTTACTCAAGCACAAGATCTGAGTACTTCTACTTTTACTCAAGTACAAGATCTGAATACTTCTACTTTTACTCAAGTACAAGACCTGAGTACTTCTACTTTTACTCAAGTACAATATCTGAGTACTTCTACTTTACTCAAGTACAATATCTGAGTACTTCTACTTTTACTCAAGTACAAGATCGAATACTTCTACTTTTACTCAAGTACAAGACCTGAGTACTTCTACTTTTACTCAAGTACAAGATCTGAGTACTTCTACTTTTACTCAAGTACAAGATCTGAATACTTCTACTTTTACTCAAGTACAAGATCTGAGTACTTCTACTTTTACTCAAGTACAAGATCTGAATACTTCTACTTTTACTCAAGTACAAGACCTGAGTACTTCTACTTTTACTCAAGTACAATATCTGAGTACTTCTACTTTTACTCAAGTACAATATCTGAGTACTTCTACTTTTACTAAAGTACAATATCTGAGTACTTCTACTTTTACTCAAGTACAATATCTGAGTACTTCTACTTTTACTCAATACAAGATCTGAGTACTTCTACTTTTACTCAAGTACAATATCTGAGTACTTCTACTTTTACTCAAGTACAATATCTGAGTACTTCTACTTTACTCAAGTACAAGATCTGAATACTTCTACTTTTACTCAAGTACAATATCTGAGTACTTCTACTTTTACTAAAGTACAATATCTGAGTACTTCTACTTTTACTCAAGTACAAGATCTGATTACTTCTACTTTTACTAAAGTACAATATCTGAGTACTTCTACTTTTACTCAAGTACTAGATCTGAGTACTTTCTACTTTTACTCAAGTACAATATCTGAGTACTTCTACTTTTACTCAAGTACAATATCTGAATACTTCTACTTTTACTAAAGTACAATATCTGAGTACTTCTACTTTTACTCAAGTACAATATCTGAGTACTTCTACTTTTACTCAAGTACAAGATCTGAGTACTTCTACTTTTACTCAAGTACAAGATCTGAGTACTTCTACTTTTACTCAAGTACAATATCTGAATACTTCTACTTTTACTCAAGTACAAGATCTGAGTACTTCTACTTTTACTCAAGTACAAGACCTGAGTACTTCTACTTTTACTCAAGTACAAGATCTGAATACTTCTATTTTTACTCAAGTACAAGACCTGAGTACTTCTACTTTTCTCAAGTACAAGATCTGAATACTTCTACTTTTACTCAAGTACAAGACCTGAGTACTTCTACTTTTACTCAAGTACAATATCTGAGTACTTCTACTTTTACTAAAGTACAAGATCTGAATACTTCTACTTTTACTCAAGTACAAGATCTGAGTACTTCTACTTTTACTCAAGTAAAGATCTGAATACTTCTACTTTTACTCAAGTACAAGACCTGAGTACTTCTACTTTTACTCAAGTACAATATCTGAGTACTTCTACTTTTACTCAAGTACAAGATCTGAGTACTTCTACTTTTACTCAAGTACAAGATCTGAGTACTTCTACTTTTACTCAAGTACAATATCTGAGTACTACTTTCTCAAGTCAAGATCTGAGTACTTCTACTTTTACTCAAGTACAAGATCTGAGTACTGGAGACGCTGAATACATATGCCAGGCCTGTAGGTGGTGCTGTTCTCACTGAATCTGCCCTTGCAAAAACAGGGTAAAAAGTGCAAATTGAGCGAAATGAGGCATGGCTAAAATGCATGATCTGTTTGGTATTTTGAAGAAAAAAGTATAATATGCCTTTATATAGGTATGGCCCTACACTATATTATTCAAATATAGCATGATAGGTCCACTTTAATGTAAATTAAAATGTAAATGTGAAGGAATGTGTGTATAACAAAATACATCCGTCATAAACAATACCGGAAACAGACGTAGGCAAGATCCTCAGCTCGGTGATTGGATGGTTTAGCACGTTGGGTTATGGTGTTAATGCGATGTGAAATCCGAAAACAATTAAAAAAATTAAATAATACTTTATTCCGAGTGTGCTTGCTTTTCTTTTTAAAAGTCATCACATAACGGCATTGTAATACACGGTTCGGCTGTATTAAATATTACACATCTGCCGTAGTTCTTTATTGATAGAGCCCTGATGAGAAGACTTCTGGACAAACTGGAAGCACTGCCGTCGAAACTGAATACGTGACGTGGATCATAAATATATCAGCAATTAAACAACATCTTCAATTTCTCTTCACACAATACGTCTCCTTCCAGTATCAACACTAATTCGGCTGACTTTTATATTTGATCCAATTGGTTATATTTACACCATAACGGTGCACAGCTGATAGAAAGGGACTTTTTGGTGTCTATATCTACGCCGGGATCCTGAGTCGAGGCTGATCCTGTTGCCGCGGTCCTGTGTCCTGGATCCTCTATCCTGAGTTCTGGATTTGAGTCCTGGACTTAGAGCCGTGGCTGGGGCCTGTCTCTGCGGTCCTGCCTGGCTCTCATCATCCTACGCTGTAAAATGTATTATCTCTTCAATTTACACACGGCATCTATTGCACGTCTGTCCGTCCTGGGAGAGGGATCCCTCCTCTGTTGCTCTCCCTGAGGTTTCTCCCATGTTCCCCTTTAAACTGTGGGGTTTTTCCTTTTTTGAAGTTCTTCCTTGTACGATGTGAGGGTCTAAGGACAGAGGGTGTCGTATTGTCATACTGATATTCGGTACAAACTGTGAAGTCCACTGAGACAAATGTAACATTTGTGATATTGGGCTATATAAATAAACATTGATTGATTGACTGAGAGAGGAGAGAGAGAGAGGAGAGAGGAGAAGAGAGGAGAGAGGAGAGAGGAGAGAGAGGAGAGGAGAGAGGAGAGAGAGAGGAGAGAGGAGAGAGGAGGCTCTCTGGAGGAGCTATAACAGAGGGTACACTGATGGTTCCTCCGTGGATGTATTTCCAGCTACAGAGATGTTTCAAAGAGTCGTGGCGCCCGGCCGGACTGATCTCAGCCAATGACTGCTCTGCAAACTGCTGGATATTATTTTATTACTGCTTGAATCAGACGCAATGACTCTCTCACACACACACAACACACACACCCACACCACACACCACACACACACACACACACACACACACACACACACACACACACACCACACACACACACACACACACACACACACACACACACACACACAGCCTGATAAACACAGGAAACAATGTTTAATAAATGAATAACCAGACTGAGAAGTTTTCAGAATGTTTGCGTCAGTCTTTAGGGGCTGGACGAGCAAAACAGCATAAAAACAGACAGAGCGAGACACAGCGCCACATCAGAGCTGCACCTGCAGGACAAGGACCTTGAGAAAAGCAACGGCTGCCCCAGACCTCCAGGACCAGGACCTTAACAGAAGCATCAGCTGCCCAGGACCTCCAGGACATCCACGGTGAGTCTCCACTCATGTTTCTCCTCACGATCCTGCATCTCCGTCAGGAAGCCTCCTGTGACTCGGTGCAGGGACCAGTCCCTCAGAAACACAGAGAATCCTGAAGAGAGGTCCGTGTGAATGCTGAATGCTGAGCTTTCTGAGTAACGTACGGGGAGCAGGTAGCAGCTGAAGTCTTACCAGTTTGACTTCTGAAGTGAAATGTGGATGAATTATGGTGAATATTATTCATAGCATTCCTAACTGAGATTAACGTTTTGATGTTTGAACCGAGTTTGTGGGTTGAAATTGGAAGTAGTTAAGGTACAGAAAAGTGTACAGAAGACTAATAGAGGTAAAGACTTTTTGCTGTAGAAGAACGTACATAGTAAACTTAGTAAGTTGTGGTAACTTTAAAAAAGTACGTAAACTCATTGCCTCATAATAACTAAGGTAAGTTAGTATGGTGAGTAGGAACAACTTGTTTATTAAGTACTAATACAACACTTTTAAGTTGTAAAAAACATTCATTGCATTAACTTAAAGGTCACCGATCATGCTTTCATACATAAATATGTGTCCCCGTGTGTCAGGAGACTCACAAAGGGGCGTGGCCAGCAGCAGCTCGGGTACGTTGGAAGCTACTGACCCAGAATCAGCTCTTTAGTCACAGGCCTGAAATAGAGGGGATGAGGCTGCAATGATCTGTTTGGGTTTGGAGCAAAGCACTTCAGAGACATGTTTTTTATATCTCTGAAACCTATAATATATGCCTAAAAATAGTATAACAGGAGACCTTGAACATATACCAAAAGTTGGCTTTATTGCTAGGTTCAATAAATGAACAAAATGCACTTTAAACATGTCATGCAGGAGTAAGACAATGATTTAAGTAGGTACCTCCATATGATTATTGTGAATACATGATTAAAGGTTTCAGCCTAACTCTCTGAAACATGATGTCACACATCACTTTGGATTGTTATATTTTATAAATCTAAAAGTGTTCATTCATCTGAAGCACTTTGAGAGCATTATCAATAGGATATAAATATGGTGTGCTCTTGTAACAAGTGTGTGCATTTGTAAAGCATTGAAACAGAAACACACTGATTGTATAACTATTAACGCTAACGACACAGAAAGAAAGTTACATCTACACATCACGGTGGAATTGGCATTACTCCTGAAGTTACTCGTGCACAGTGCTGCCCCTGACAGAGTTGGCCCGTTCTTTACATAACGTGTGAAAGTGTGTTCATTGGATGACAATAGTGAAGCTGAGGGAAATGATTTCCAGATATGTGTTCAGTTAAATACCACCAGTACGTCTTCTTATCTCAATGTCTCAGTTTTGCTCACAGCCTCTTTGCATCACTAAACTGGTGACATCAGGGAATCAGTCAGGGAGCATTGACGGGTTTAGAGAACATTGTTTTGAATCTTCAGGAAGTGTATGAACCACTTCCTGCCGAGGACCCTTCATTGTGTACGCTGTTAATGTGTGTTATCGTGCGTTAACCCGGTGTTTGTGCCTCTTCCTCTGTGCAGAGTCATGAAGCTGCTCCTCCTGCTGGCAGGTAAGCAGCATCGCAGGCTTCACTGTGACAAACAACATGTGTTTGAAAGGCATTATGAATGCATTTCAAAGTCAAGTCCTCTGTGCATAGAGTCACTGCGAGTGTGTAATAGCCCCGCACTACTCTACTGTCTTCTTTGTGCAAATAAACAAAGATAATGTTTGAATGATAGACTTTTAAAACGTGAGCTCATCCATGAAATCAATATAAATCTGAACGGGTAGCTCTTATTCAACATGTTGATGGCTTCAGTTAATGAGGGGGTTAGCCTTCAACCACTTGTATTTATGAATGAAACAGAACCCAGATACCCTGTATACATTCACCCTGAAGGAGCACATGTTTTACAGAATAAATAAGTATATCATTATTCACTCATTGCACTGATGAGTGTCACTTCAAGTCAGAGGAGAGACTTCAGGGAACGATGAGTGTTCAGGTTGTTCTGATGGATGTGTTTCTCCTGGAACTCCTGCAGTTGCTGCCAGCCAGATGGAGCTCTCTGCCTCTCAGCAGGTCACTCTGTATGCTCCTGGTGGAAACATCAACATCAGCACCATGCCCATCACTTTCTATGGAAAAACATACACATGGTTACACGTGAGTACAATGAAGCCCTGCCTGTGTTTCCTGTGATCATCCAGCACACACACTGACTGCTGATGACTGGTATTATTACACATATTACACGAACTACACATAATAAAGGTACTGTATATCTGTGGTTTAGATAAGGTATAGATATTACAGATATTACACATAACTCACTATTTAATATGTTATAACTCACTGTTTAATATGTACTAAGT
>JAAOOA010001008.1:0-87500 GCA_012861695.1 Trematomus loennbergii
GAAGCTGGGGTGGAAGCTGGGTGGAAGCTGGGGTGGAGCTGGGGTGGAAGCTGGGGTGGAGGCTGAGGTGGTGGCTGGGTGGTGGCTGGGGTGGTGGCTGGGTGGAAGCTGGGGTGAAGCTATGGTGGAAGCGGGTGGAAGCTGGGGGTGGAAGCTGGGGTGGAAGCTGGGGTGGAAGCTGGGGTGGAAGCTGGGGTGGAAGCTGGGGTGGAAGCTGGGTGTGGAAGCAGGGTGGAGGCTGGGGTGGAAGCTGGGGTGGAAGCTGGGGTGGAAGATGGGGGTGGAAGCTGGGGGTGGAAGCTGGGGTGGAAGCTGGGGTGGGAGCTGGGGTGGAAGCTGGGGTGAAGCTGGGGTGGAAGCTGGGGTGGAAGCTGGGGTGGAGGCTGGGGTGGAAGCTGGGGGTGGAAGCTGGGGTGGAAGCTGGGGGGAAGGGGGGAAGCTGGGGGTGGAAGCTGGGGTGGGAGCTGGGGTGGGAGCTGGGGTGGAAGCTGGGTGGAAGCTGGGGTGGAAGCTGGGTGGAGGCTGGGTGGAAGCTGGGGTGGAAGCTGGGTGGAAGCTGGGGTGGAGGCTGGGGTGGAGGCTGGGGTGGAAGCTGGGGTGGAGGCTGGGGTGGAAGCTGGTGGAAGCTGGGGTGGAGGCTGGGGTGGAAGCTGGGGTGGAAGCTGGGATGGAAGCTGGGGTGGAAGCTGGGGTGGAAGCTGGGGTGGAAGCTGGGGGGGAAGTGGGTGGAGGCTGGGGTGGAGGCTGGGGTGGAAGCTGGGGTGGAAGCTGGGGTGGAGGCTGGGGTGGAGGCTGGGGTGGAAGCGGGGTGGAGGCTGGGGTGGAAGCTGGGGGGGTGGAAGCTGGGTGGAAGCTGGGGTGGAAGCGGGATGGAAGCTGGGGTGGAAGCTGGGGTTGGAGCTGGGTGGAAACTGGGGTGGAAGCTGGGGTGGAAGCTGGGGGTGGAGGCTGGGGTGGAAGCTGGGGTGGAAGCTGGGTGGAAGCTGGGGTGGGAGCTGGGTGGAAACTGGGGTGGAAGCTGGGGTGGAAGCTGGGGTGGAAGCTGGGGTGGGAGCGGGTGGAAACTGGGGTGGAAGCTGGGTGGAAGCTGGGGTGGAAGCTGGGGTGGAAACTGGGGTGGAAACTGGGGTGGAAGCTGGGGTGGAAGCTGGGTGGAAGCTGGGGTGGAAGCTGGGTGGAAGCAGCTGGGGTGGAGGCTGGGGTGGAAGCAGCTGGGGTGGAGGCTGGGGTGGAAGCAACATGAAACACCGCAGCAGTAGCAATGTGAACGCAATAGCAGGGTACGAACGCGCATCGAGGCAGAGGCAGCTTGGCACCTTCAATAGAGCGGCATGTTTAGGGTTGGTTGTAAGAGGGACGAGGTGCGTCACGTGTTAATGTATCATTGCTGCTCGAGTTGACTGCCTGAACTAGCTCGCAGGCTTCGCCCCATTCCCTGGACAGCACTTTGGTCAACTGAGGTTGTTTTAAATGTGCTATATAAATAAATAAAGATTGAGATTGAGGTCAGAACCTCCTCCATCCAAACACTGACAGGAAGACACAGGGCTTTTCAAATAACTTCTAAAAATCGAAGTATTTCATAGAGATTCAAGGCTTTCGTTGTCATTTGTACAGCAGCTACAGTGTAGATATGTCAATGAACAGAAAGTCCCAGGCTCTTCAAACAGTGCAACATGAATATAGGACATAGAACAAATAAAACAGAAATGTAAACAAACACTGAAATAATACGAAAAAAGCAGAGTTTGAGAGGAGCCAAAGACACGGCAGCCCTCATAGATTAAGTTACGTAGCCCGACATGTTCACCATCCTGTTTGAAGGTCAGCCCGACATGTTCACCATCCTGTTTGAAGGTCAGGCCGACATGTTCACCATCCTGTTTGAAGGTCAGGGGCTTTATTTGTAACACCCTTTGTTAGAAAAATCTCACTCGTCCCCGTCTTGAGCTTCAACCTCAGGATCCATGTATTTATGATCCTCTCAAGAATGGAAGTAGTCAAAATCTAAAAAAATCTAAAAAATCTGATTTTTTCTCAAAATCTAAAAAATCTGACTTTTTCTCAAAATCTCCAAAATATGACTTTTTCTCAAAATCTCAAAAATCTAACTTTTACACACAAATCAAAAAAAATGCTGACTTTTCTCAAAAAAATTGACTTTTCGCAAAAATCTCAAAAAATTGACTTTTTCGCACAAATCTAAAAATTCGGACTTTTTCTGAATAATTAAAAATGTTAATAATCCCTGGTCCCCAGCTGAGCTTCAATCTCAGGATCCATGTATCTGTGATCCTCTCCAGAATGGAAGTAGTCATCACATACAGAGCATCAACTAGTCCCTGAACAGTGTCCTTCACATGCTGATATCCAAGAGAGGGAGTTACACAGTCACAAGATGGAGGAATAGAAAGCAGTATTCAATGTTTACTTCAGATTAGCTCCACGTCAGAAATGAGCATGCTTGTCATATGTCTATCTCCATAGAGGCTGAATCATCATGTTAATCACATAGCTATCATATGCCTCAAACAGTCCTGATGCTCTTCTAGGTAATCACACATCCTGTCATGTACACAGCTACAGTTGGGATACCTTTGTTAGCATGTTACTCTCATATTGGAAGAGGGCATTCAGTATTTTCCCAACAGTTCCTTCTTGTTTATTATTTATTATTTGAACTAGCTGCTATCTAAAAGCCTTGAATCCTTAAATCGTCGCCTTACACCTAACCTCCTAACCTCCTTCTTGTCCTTTCAGCACTCCATGATCTACTTCTTCCACCACTACGAGCTCCCGGCCATCCTGCAGCAGATCCGGATCCAGGAGATGTTGCTCCAGAACCAGCAGGCGGGTCAGAACAACCAGACGGCTCTGCAGGACAACCTGAACAACAACCTGAACAACAACCAAAATAATGCTGCTGCTAATGCTGCTAATGATGCTAATGATGCTAATGATGCTAATGATGCTAATGATGCTAATGATGCTGCTGCAGCGCCCGAAAACAACACCGACAACCCTCCAGGACCAACAGCTGATCAACCAGAAACCCCAGCGGACCCCCTCGCCTCCCCTTCCTCCCCAAATGCAGCAGCTGTGGGAGGAGAGGTGAGGTCCGAATTGAACTGGGTTTCTCAAACGGCCGCCATTATCACTGAAGCGTTGTCTTCTTCAAACCAGCCTGTAGGAGGAGAAGAATTAGCAGCAGCAGCAGGAGGAGGAGGAGGAGAAGCGTTGGATGTTGTTGAGATTAAACCCAAAGTGGGAGGAGCCTCACCGAGTCTGACCCCCCCTGAAGGAGGAGGAAAAGGAGGAGGAGGCGCCCCCCCTCCCCAAAACTGACTGTCCCCCCCCTCATAGTGCCGGTACAGACTGCAGAGCAGAGAGTCCGTCCTGAGAGGAAAACAAAACCCAGTCCTCGGGCTCTCAGGATCAGGGGCCATTTTATTATTTTAAAAACATCTGATGGATTAGTTCCCAACCTGAGGCCACACAGGAAGTGCATTTTAGTTAATTTCTCCTCTTCAAATTAAAAAGAAAGGAAATGTTTTGGTTAAACTGCTTCTAGGAATCTGAGCGTCCTCTGCATTTAAAGTGATTTTAGGAAGGAAGCCAAAACAACGGGAAGGTTTCGAATGAGTGAAACATGATTGATGAATTATTAATCAGTAATTGATGATCAGATAAATGATTGATTAGTTGTTGATCAGCCCTGATTCTGACAGACTGAAGCACAAACCTGATTTCTGTTTCAATCTGCTTTTATTTTGAAGAAAAGACTCTTTGAGAGCAGGAAGTGGACGGATGCCTTATCAATGATCCTTCAGAGACGCTCAGCAGCGGAGCCAGCTGATTGGTTGTGCAATATGACGCCGTCATACCTCAGGCTCCGCCTCCTACCTTCAATGTGATGCGTTCTGGTGGTGCGTTCAGGTTCCCCTCGTCAGCTTGTAAATGTCAGCGTTGTCCGTTTGCTTCTGTCGTCACGTCGTCACAGCTTAAGGCAAATACACACAACTCCTGTGGTTCAGTCTTGGGTCCCTGAACGCACCATGAGCTGGGGGTACCTGAACGCACAGCAGGCTGTTGTGAAGGAGGCGGAGCCTGCAGTGTGACATCACAGGAACTGAACAAAGTGATGGGGGGGGGGTATTTTTCTTCTTCGTGCCTCTGCTGGATGACTGTAGCCTCGTTAGCTGATCTGAAGCCTGAAACTCATCAAACTGTATTTAACTGTCCAGTAAACCAGTGCAGCTGTTTGCACACAGACGTGGGTTGTTGTTGTTGTTGTTTTTGTTATTATAACTATTATTTCTGTCTGTATTTAAGCCTCAGATAGTTAATGAGGTTGATTATGTGCTAGAGTTTATTTGACAGACAAATGTGACCATCATTATAACTTAACCAAAGAAAAGAATCCTAATCAAAGTTTTAATATTTTGAAGTTGGAATATTACAATAAGTAATATTTAAAGGTTTCAATATACAAACTTTTCTCAAGAGTCTTTGTTCTGGAAAACCTTTTTTTAGACTAAATATTAAAAACTTTCTTTAAAAAAACCTTTTGAACACTTTTCATAATTACACAACTTTCCTAAAACTATGAAGTCATACTATAATAATTAAT
Organism: Trematomus loennbergii; assembly: GCA_012861695.1. Taxonomy (NCBI): domain Eukaryota; kingdom Metazoa; phylum Chordata; class Actinopteri; order Perciformes; family Nototheniidae; genus Trematomus; species Trematomus loennbergii. The sequence continues at coordinate 4,631 of JAAOOA010001008.1, forward strand.
AAAAAGGTCATATATTATATTTACTATAACTTTAAAAGTTGTAGTTTCATAGTATAGTATGTGATAAGAAGAAATAGGCAGTAAATGTGTCAAAAAGTCATAGTCAGTATAAAGTTTGTGTAATACGTCATAAAAAGGAAGAGTATAACATGCTTAAATCTAAAAGTTGTATTTGAAAAAACATTTAAATTAGTAAAATATGTCTTTAAAAAAAAAAATCAAATTCTACTTTTTACTTATTTTCAAGTAATTGTATGTCAAAAATAAATTCAATAGATGAGAGTAACACATGCGTCACTTCCGGGCAAAAATGACGGAAATGCCATTTGAATGGCGGTCAATACAAATTCTGAAGTTTTTGCCAGTCCGATTACGATGGCCAGACCGGCAAATATTATATTATTTTCCACCTCGCTCATGAGAGTAACAGCTGGCGAAATGACGGCCTTGCCTACTGATTTTAATTTAACCATATATCGAGCCCGATCGTCGATTTCCAATGATTTCATGTAATAGTTTGCCTGACTGGCCATCGTCATCGGGCTCTCTGAAGATCCACAAATCCACGGTTTTCTTACATTTCTGATCGGATTGGTAAAAACTTCAGAATTTGTATTGACCGCCATTCAAATGACAGCGTTGTTTTCCCCTAAAAGTGGGCGGGGCCGTACTTTTCGCCCGGAAGTGACGTCGGTGTTACTCTCATGCATAGGCGCTTTCACACCGGAGTACTTTTCCCAGGAATAGTTCCGATAGTTCCTGGGATTTTGCGTTCACACCAAAAAGATCTGGAACTAGAACCTAGTTCATGAGAACCTTTTCACCCCTTTTTATTCCCTGCTAGAGAGGTGGGACTTTCCTGGGGGAAAAAGGTTCCAATTTGTGATTGGCTGGCGGATTGCAAACCACCCCGTAAAACTCAGAAAAGTTTTGTGAAGCCGCCATTTTATTTGCTCGCATTAGCATTATTAGCATTATCATTAGCCCAGCGCACCAACGGAGAGAGACTAACTTATGGCAACACAAAATAAAACGTGGGAGCGGTGGAGTGATGATGAGGTGTCGGCGCTTCTGGCGATTTACCCGGGACTTCGGGTGGCGATTTACTGCCACCCGAAGTCCCGGGTAAATCGCCGGGTGGCAGTATACGCCGTGAAGTGGTTTGCGGCCTGCCAGTAAACCCAAAGCAGAAGAAGAAGAAGTGACGTCAGCGGCTTCATTTGCGTAATCCTCCCTCAGGGATTTATTCTGGTGTGAACGCGTTCTACTAGAGAGTCCCAGGAATTAAGAGTTCCTGGGGAAAGTACTTGGTGTGAAAGCGCCTAATGTAGGAACTTAAATCTGAGCGTCATCTGCATACAGAGATTTATTTAAAGTAGGAAGCCGACATCAGTAATCACTCAGTAATTGATTGATAATTGATCAGAGCTAGATGATTGAATAGTTGTTGGTCAGTTATTGATACATATTTGATCAGGTAAATGATTGATCATTAGGCGCTTTCACACCAAGTACTTTTCCCAGGAATAGTTCCTGGAAATCTTTAGTTCCGTAACTATCTAGCAGAACGCGTTCACACCGGAATAAGTCCCTGAGGGAGATTAGGCAAATGAAGCCGCTGACGTCACTTCTTCTTCTTCTGCTTTGGGTTTACTGGCAGGCCGCAAACAACTTCACGGCGTATACTGCCACCCGGAGTCCCCGGCCTGAAGTCCCCGGAGTTGAGGAAGGCTTCAGTAGAAGCTGCTGGGACTCCCAGCAGCTTCTACTGAAGCCTTCAGAGTAAATCTCCAGAACGCCGACACCTCCTCATCTCCACCGCTCCCATGTTTTATTTTGTGTTGCCATAAGTTAGTCTCTCTGCGTTGTGCACTGTGCTAATGCTAATGCTAATAATGCTAATGCGAGCAAATAAAATGGCGGCTTCACAAAAACGTTTCAGTTTTACGGGCCGTGGTACGCAATTCGCCCAGCCAATCAGAAATTGGAACCTTTCACCCCTCTAGCAGGGACTAAAAAGGGGTGAAGAGGTTCGCAAAAAAAAGTTCTAGTTCCAGATCTTTTTGGTGTGAACGCAAAATCCCAGGAACTATCGTAACTATTCCTGGGAAAAGTACTCTAAAATAAATAAAAGTCACTAAAATATGACAAAAAAACTTAAAACGGGTGAAACAGTTTCTCAAACTGGACAAACCTCAGGGCCAAGAGGAGTGACACGAGGACGGAGGAAGGTAAGGGAGGGTGCAATGAGACAGGTGTGTGTAGTCTGGAGGCAGCAGGTGAGTGGATATGGTTTTGCAGCACATGAAACACTGTTCAGATAAAAAGACAAACGTATCACAATTATATTAAATTTATCGTGATTATATTTAATGGAGCCTGGAGCACTGAATTTCTTTGTTATTGTTAAATCGGTTTTAAAACTTTAAATGGAAAGCTGTTGGAGATGCGTTTATTAAAAAGGAAGTAAAAGAAACCTTTGAATAAGTGTTTTTTAAATGTACAAATAAAGAGAGTGTCAAACAGGGTATCAACAGGTTTTAATGGATAATTTGTACAGAAAACATTTATATAAAACTTTAAATAAAAGGTGTCTCGAACCTAACCATTGATAACGTGTGATCTACCAACAGTCTCACGGCATTTCGTGTTATAGTCACGAAATTAATCTATTGATTCGTGTTCAACAACACGATTTTCGCATTTTTTTCGTGTCACAAGAACGATTTTAAAAGCAATGTAAATAATAACAAATTAGAAGGAAAAAGACATTTAAAAAAATACAGATTTAAGTATTCTGACACAGAACGATTTTAGAAGCAATGTATTTATATTGGTAGTATGTTTCGTGCCTGCACCAAATAATAACAAATTAGAAGGAAAAAAGATGACATAAAATACAGATGTCAGTATTCTGAGGCTCTGAGCCATTTTTTCCTCACTGACGGCAAAAACTCGACATTATACAATTTAAAAAAAAAGGATGGGGTTAGGCTTAGGGTAAGATATTGAGTAAAACATGTTTTTATGAACCACACAGCTTCTGGTCTTCCAAGACCCGACCGGACAAAAAGACATGTTGCAGGCACGAAACTACTACCAATAGAAATACATTGCATTTCAAATCGTTCTGTGTGACACGAAAAAAAATGTTGGTGAACACGAATCAATAGATTAAATTAATTTCGTGACTATAACACGAAATGCCGTGAGACTGGGTTGGATCTACATAATGTCTGAATATTTTTGAACAAAAAATAAGTATTTTCCGTACACTAAATGTGTTTTTAAAGGTAAAAAAAAAACATTTTCATTGGGACAATTAATATCCAAATGAATGGATTGTGATAATGTCTTATAACAATTTGCAGATCAAATGCGAAACCATTTAATCCTCAGATCAAAAGTTACTGTGCAGATAATCCATTAAAAACATGAAGATAAATAATACATCGTTAATGTTCTAATCAGAGTCTGTGACGTTTCTTTAGTAAACCTTAATTGTTCCTATAAACACAAAGTGGATTTCGCTGCTTTCTGCAGAGTTTGTCAAAGTCTCATTTCATTTAGTCAGTTTTTGATCCTCTGAGGCTCCCGTAGGTGACCAAAGTTTCTGAGACACTTTAGCCTCACGGTGGCCATTATAAACATTCGGAAAGAAAGATTAATATTTAAAAACGACTTTATATAAACCGTCTTGTGTTTTCACGTAAAGTTCTCCCAAAAGCAGCATTAAGCAAAAAACCCAATTTCATTTTAAACTACAGATCTGAATTTTAGTACGCAGAATTGTCATTGTTGGTAAAAAAATGTAAACATTACAGAGATGATATTTCGATAATTAACTCTGAGATTAAAGTTGTAAATTAATTGCAAAAACGTGTAATTAATTTGAGATTGTGACGAAAAAACCACACAAACTTACGAGAATTTGTTTTCTTCTAAACAACCCCTGCTTTTTGGGCGACAATGGACCCACTAAAAGTAGTAGAGATGTTTAAATAATAAATACGTTAATTTTTGTCTAAGTTTTTACATCTGGGTTCAACTTTTCAAAAATGTAGGCAGTTTAAAATGGCCACCGTGTGCAGAGGGTCATGTGACCTGTGCAGAGAGTGCATCACCTCCTCTGATTGGTCAGTCTGCTCTGGAAGGGCCGGACTTTGGACAGGACTTTGTGAGGGGGGTCGTCATGGTGGTCACGCACTTCGTGTTGGCTGGGAGGGCATTACCGGGGCGATAGTGACTGTGGGCGGAGTCACAGTGGGCGGGGAAGTTGTGGGTGGGGCTTCTGTTGTTGTTGTTGTTGTTGTTGTTGAGAGGTTGTCTGTCTGGGGCAACAGGGTTGGTCAGCGTTGTTTGGATTTCGGCCGACGAGCGAGAGCCGTTCTCAGCCTTTCACGCATCTGTTCAATTTCTTCCTGAAGCTCCAGTAGCTCGCCGGGACGGGCGGGGCTACAACTACAGGGGGCGGAGCTACAACGATAGGGGCGGGGCATTAGTCCGGGCAGCTGATTGTCGGGAGAGCACCAGACTTGCTAGCGACGCCGCTGGACCTCCGTTAGCAACAAGTCTGCTGTTTGGCCCCGTGTTTGGCCCGGTTTTTTGCCCAAATATTGGCCCACATTTTGGCCCCGTGTTTGGTTTGGCAGGCCCCTCCCCCTCAGGTTTGGATTTGGCGTCGGAGGCGGCCATGCGGGCGAGGAGGCGCGCGTGTTGAGCGTCTCCAGGTGGAAGTGGACTCGTTTGAAGTCTCGCGCGTCGTTAGCAACGGCGGCAGCGTCCTCGTTGTTCCACCTGGTCGCAACACCGGGGGGTCCGGGGGTCCTGGGGGTCCTGGGGGGGGCGGGGGCTTCTCCAGGTTACAGCTGGACACAAACAGAGAGGCCTTTGTGAAATTAAGTTATTAAGAAACCACTGTCTGAGTAGAAGCTACATTTATATATTTCTTTCTGTCTCTTTACTGTTGCTCTAACACTGTAAACGTCCCCTCTGTGGGGCTAACTAAGGTATTCTGATTTAGGATTTATTAACTTTTTTATTTCAGTGTTGATGTTTTTTTCCCTGTTTGATTGGACAAAGCCTTCACTACATTTTAAAAAACAAATTAAAACCTTTTAAATCAATAATATAATAACGAACCTCTTCTCTTTCTCTGCACGCTGACGCTTCACGTCTTCATACGTCATGTTCAGAGCGCGGTGGATTTTCTGTTAAACAGGAAACAAAACATTTTTATATGATCTGATTCTCATCAACAGAAGCACAGATGTGTTAGTGCATGTAAATGTTCTGCAAAGGCCAAAATCCCTGTTCCCCAGAGATCCTCATTTTTTTTAAATATCTCAGAATTCCGTTTTTTTCATACAATTCTAGCTTTATTCAGAAAATGTCCGAATTCAGAATTGTTCTCCAAATTCTCACTCAAATTTTTCACAAAATCTGACTTATTATTGTACATCTCAGAATTGTGACTGCTTTCTGAAATTGAAGCATTTTTTCAGAAAATCTCAAAATCCTGACTTTTTCTTGAATCTGACTTTTTTCAAAAAATCTCACTTTTACATTTTTTTTATTTAAATTCTCACTTTCTGAGAACTCAACATTCTGACTTTTACATTTTTGTCAAAATTCAAGTCGTTTTTTTCTCAGAATTGTGAATCCTTAATGAAAATGTTGACTTTTTTGTCAAAATCTCAAATCTGATTTATTTTCTGAAAATCTCAGAATTCTGACTTTTTTTCAGATCATTTAAAAAATGTTCTCGAAAAATATGAATTTTCTGAAAACCTCAAAATGTTGATTATTGGGCAAAATCTCAGAATTCTGACTTTTTCTGAAAATGTAATTGTGAGATACACCTGAACAGCAGCAGAATAGGGCTTCTGAATCAATAATCATCATAAATCATTCTGAATCAGTAATGATTCTGAATCAGTAATCATTATAAATCAGTGATGCTTCTGAATCAGTAATAATCCGAGTTACCTGTGAGGTGTGCAGCCAGTACTTGAGGTTCTGCCGGCGCCGGATGTGAGGCAGAACCAGCTGGTAGAACCCGTGTTCCCCGACCAGCGTGAGCAGCGCCCCCCCCACGCCGACACACAGCATCAGGAACAGGCCCGAGAAGTGGCTGATGCCCATCTGAAGCGTCTGAGGGGCGAACACGTGAGTATCATATATTTAATATAGCATAATAAGATAAGATAGAACTGAATTGATCCCAATTTGGGAAATGTTTGTGTTGCAGCAGCATAAAAAGACATTCAAAAGACTAGAAATAAACAAGAAAGTAGAAAATATACATGTTGAATTTACAAATTAACAAAAAACAAAACTGTAATGTGATTTAATAATATAATGAATATATGTGTTAGCTTACTGTCGTGTCAAATGATCATATAATCATTTAAAACATATAGTCTTATACTCTGATTGCCTTTTACTCTGTTAAATTGTATTTTCAGTCTTGTATGTGTTTAACAGAGACATATGTTAAAGTGGACCTATCATGGTATATTTAAATGATATATGTAGGGCCATACCTATAGAAGGTATATTTATACGTTTCTGTTTTCAAAATACCAAACAGATCATGCATTTTAGCCATGCCTCATTCGCTCTGCAAGGGCAGATTCAGTGAGAACAGCACCATCTACAGGCCTGGCATATGTACTACAGCGTCTCCAGCGCTTTGGAACGGCAATGGCCGTGGCTGTCTCCTCCTGATTGGTGGAGTTGGCCCAATAGCCGTAGCGCCACCGTCCTGACGTCAGGACAGTGTTCAAATCTGGATCAGTTTTTTATCAGATCCGTTGCAGCCCCTTTTTTAGAGATTTGGGTATGGAGGAAAATAGAGAGGGTTGTGTTTTCTGACACTTGGTGAGTTCCCTGGAACACCGGGGACACATATTCATGTAGAAAAGACGTACACAAGTGCATTTTGCATGATAGGTCCCCTTTAAGGATTTACATTTCAGGAGGTAAAGGAAGTAAAAGGTGGATTCGAATGGTTAAGGACGAGGGGGTTTGATGGTTTAATGGTTTAATGATGGGATGGAGGAGCAGCTGTTTCCTCTCATGAATATACAGAGAGACTGTCAGCAGAACTTCTTCTCCTCTGAGGATGCTGCTCCATTTCACTTGGATACTTTATTACTTTGATCAGTTTCTCTGAAGAGTTTCCTCCACACTGACCTCGGTGACGGCGAACACGCGGTTTCCACAGGGAACCACTTTGTACCATTTATCGTGCAGAAGATCCATAAAACCCTCAGACTTGTATCTGCTGATCATGTCGGAAATATTGGACGTCAAGGGCGAGTTCTGCGGCAGGCCGATACCATAACCTGGAATACATCATAAACATATATATTATATATAAATAACAACAGGCCGATACATAACCTGGAATACATCATAAACATATATATTATATATAAATAACAACAGGCCGATACCATAACCTGGAATACATCATAAACATATATATTATATATAAATAACAACAGGCCGATACATAACCTGAAATAATAGATAAAATAATTATGAAATAAATAATAACAAATATGACAAACTACAGGTCAATAAACCATAATAAATAATAAAAACATTTAATGATATACAATCAAAGTCAGACAGATAACCTGTAATAAACACATCAAATGAATAATTTGATAACATGACATAAAAGAATATGAATAAGTAATACATCAAAAACTCTAAAATACAATATATCACCGAACAATGTATTACAACACTTAATATTATTATTATTGTTATTTTTGTTTTATTATGACTTTTTTTTTCGTCTGCAGGCTGGATATATTTTTTATAAATATTGAAATATATATATTCTGACAGTGGAGATGTGAGGATGATGAAACTGTATGAAACAAAAAGCTGAGAGGAAGTGATCTGCAGATCAACCCGAGAGCGAGACGTGAACTCAGGAACATTCAACATTTACAGAAACAATAAGGGTTGAAGTTACTCAGAATATAACGGTTTTTGGAGCTTTCTGGTGAATATATCTAGTTAGTGTCTCTAGTTCATATATCTAGTTAATGTCTCTAGTTAATATATCTAGTTAGTGTCTCTGGTTAATATATCTAGTTAATATATCTAGTTAATGTCTCTGGTTAATGTATCTGGTTAATGTATCTGGTTAATGTATCTAGTTAATATCTAGTTAATATATCTAGTTAATGTCTCTAGTTAATGTCTCTGGTTAATATATCTAGTTAATATATCTAGTTAATGTCTCTGGTTAATGTCTCTGGTTAATGTCTCTGGTTAATGTCTCTGGTTAATATATCTAGTTAATGTCTCTGGTTAATGTCTCTGGTTAATATATCTAGTTAATGTATCTAGTTAGTGTCTCTGGTTAATGTCTCTAGTTAATATATCTAGTTAGTGTCTCTAGTTAATGTCTCTGGTTAATATATCTAGTTAATATATCTAGTTAATATATCTAGTTAATGTCTCTAGTTAATGTCTCTGGTTAATATATCTAGTTAATATATCTAGTTAATGTCTCTGGTTAATGTCTCTGGTTAATGTCTCTGGTTAATATATCTAGTTAATGTCTCTAGTTAATGTCTCTGGTTAATATATCTAGTTAATGTCTCTGTTAATGTCTCTGGTAATATTCTAGTTAATGTATCTAGTTAGTGTCTCTGGTTAATGTCTCTGGTTAATATATCTAGTTAATGTCTCTGGTTAATGTCTCTGGTTAATGTCTCTGGTTAATGTCTCTGGTTAATATATCTAGTTAATGTCTCTGGTTAATGTCTCTGGTTAATATTCTAGTTAATGTATCTAGTTAGTGTCTCTGGTTAATGTCTCTGGTGATATATCTAGTTAGTGTCTCTAGTTAGTGTCTCTAGTTCATATATCTAGTTAATATATCTAGTTAATGTCTCTGGTTAATGTATCTAGTTAATATATCTAGTTAATATATCTAGTTAGTGTCTCTAGTTAATGTCTCTGGTTAATATATCTAGTTAATATATCTAGTTAATGTCTCTGGTTAATATATCTAGTTAATGTCTCTGGTTAATGTCTCTGGTTAATGTCTCTGGTTAATATATCTAGTTAATGTCTCTGGTTAATATATCTAGTTAATGTCTCTGGTTAATGTCTCTGGTTAATATATCTAGTTAATGTATCTAGTTAGTGTCTCTGGTTAATGTCTCTGGTTAATGTCTCTGGTTAATGTCTCTAGTTCATATATCTAGTTAGTGTCTCTGGTTAATGTCCTGGTTAATGTCTCTGGTTAATGTATCTAGTTAGTGTCTCTGGTTAATATCTAGTTAATATATCAGTTAATGTCTCTGGTTAATGTATCTAGTTAATGTATCTAGTTAATATATCTAGTTAATGTCTCTGGTTAATGTCTCTGGTTAATATATCTAGTTAGTGTCTCTGGTTAATATCTAGTTAGTGTCTCTTTAATGTCTCTGGTTAATATATCTAGTTAATGTATCTAGTTAATATATCTAGTTAATGTCTCTAGTTAATGTCTCTGGTTAATATATCTAGTTAGTGTCTCTGGTTAATATATCTAGTTAGTGTCTCTAGTTAATGTCTCTGTTAATATATCTAGTTAGTGTCTCTGTTAATGTCTCTGGTTAATATATCTAGTTAGTGTCTCTAGTTATGTCTCTGTTAATATATCTAGTTAGTGTCTCTAGTTAATGTCTCTAGTTAGTGTCTCTGGTTAATATATCTAGTTAGTGTCTCTAGTTTAATGTCTCTAGTTAGTGTCTCTGGTTATATATCTAGTTAATGTCTCTGGTTAATGTCTCTGGTTATGTCTCTGGTTAATGTCTCTGGTTAATGTATCTAGTTAATGTCTCTGGTTAATGTCTCTAGTTACAGTCTCTGGTTAATGTCTCTGGTTAATATATCTAGTTAGTGTCTCTAGTTAATGTCTCTGGTAATATATCTAGTTAGTGTCTCTAGTTAATGTCTCTGGTTATATATCTAGTTAGTGTCTCTAGTTAATGTCTCTAGTTAGTGTCTCTGGTTAATATATCTAGTTAGTGTCTCTAGTTAATGTCTCTAGTTAGTGTCTCTGGTTAATATCTCTAGTTAATGTCTCTGGTTAATGTCTCTGTTAATGTCTCTGGTTAATGTCTCTGGTTAATGTATCTAGTTAATGTCTCTGTTAATGTCTCTAGTTACAGTCTCTGGTTAATGTCTCTGGTTAATATATCTAGTTAGTGTCTCTAGTTAGTGTCTCTGGTTAATGTATCTGGTTAATGTATCTAGTTAGTGTCTCTAGTTAGTCTCTCTGGTTAATGTCTCTGGTTAATGTCTCTGGTTAATGTATCTAGTTAATGTCCTCTGGTTAATGTCTCTAGTTAGTGTCTCTGGTTAATGTCTCTGGTTAATAATCTAGTTAATGTATCTGGTTAATATATCTAGTTAGTGTCTCTAGCTAGTGTCTCTGGTTAATGTATCTAGTTAATATATCTAGTTAGTGTTACTGGTTAATCTCAGAGGTAATCTCACCTTCGATGGCGAATGGTTTCCCGACGGTTGCCAGTTTACAGTCGGCGTCGATGGAGACCTCGTAATCCAGCAGAGCTTTATCCATGATGAAGGCATCGAGCTGGGGGGATCTGTCCTTCAACACACAGCACCGTTAATATGGTTATGTGGTTCTCTGTGGTTCTCTGTGGTTCTCTGTGGTTCTCTTTGGTTCTCTGTGGTTCACTTACTTGAGATTGCCGACCCCCTCAGGCGTCGTCGGCTCGTTGAAGCGTCTCATGTACTCGTGCATTTCTGGAAAACTCTTCTTCATATAATCCTCGGCGCTGCTCTCCCTCACCGTCCCAAAGCGAAACCCCCGAGACGGATGGTGCAGCTGAAACACCAACGAAGAAGAAGGAGGAGAAGGAGGAAGAGGAGGAGGAGGAAGAGGAGGAAGAAGAAGAGGAAGAGGAGGTGATTAACAGACCTCATATCAGCGTCAGAAACAGTGAACACTTCTCTGAGTAATTATTGTTCTGATGCGTGATGCTTTTATTCAGGGAGAAATATAACGGTGTTTATTCCCGCTTAAAGTATTCATGAAATAAACAACCTTTGAAAAATGATGTTGACGTGAGAATAAATTCAGGAAGAAGCCCCCGTGTGAGGAGGAGCCTTTCAGAAAGAGAAACAACTCAGCTCTATAAACATATTAACATAGTGTTTAAAATGCACTGACAATATACAGCGCTAACAGAGAGCTAGTGCTAACTGGAGAGGTACTCGTATCCTTCACCAAAGTAAAAGTACAATTATCTGATTTCACAACATCATTTAAAGGTCACCTATCAGCTATTTTTAGGCAATAGCATAGGTCTCAGATATATAAAAATATATAAAAAACATGTCTATGAAGTGTTTTGCTCAAAATACCAAACAGATCATTCTAGCCATGCCTCATATCCCTCTATTTCACTTCCAGTTTCAAAAGTGCTGATTTTGGGAATAAAGCTTTAAAAAAAAAAAAAAGGAGGGGCTGAGCTCATGCGGGACCCGGCAGCAACTGTCCAAACCAGTGGTTCTCAACTGGTGGGTCGCGACCCAAAAGTGGGTCGCGGACCCGTTTCGAGTGGGTCGCAGATGTGTCAGTGAAGAAAAAAATAGAAAAAAAATAGAAAAAAAATATTTACTTTTTTTTTTTTGGGAAAAAATCAAACTTTTATTTTGAAGGCCCGATTTTCTAACGCTGTGCATGCAGTAGGCGCAGGGCTGGAAGTACCGGAGACCATACACGGTTTTGAAAACTTCTGTCACGTAGTGATCATCTTCTCAATAAAACATCTTTGCTGATGTTTTTTCGAGTCTTCTGGCCAATCAGAATCAAGATGGTTGCTGGAAGTCCCCACGGAGAATAACTTTGCGGTAGAACTATTCTTTATACACCATGGGTACAACTTCAGATAAAATGAACACATAATGAAATATGCCCCCGGTTTGATGACTGACAGCTCACAGAACAATGGGGGCTATCTACCTTACCCACAAAGTAAAGTAATTCAGACTCTCTCCTCTTTGCTCTTCTCTCTGTGTGGAGCAGCAAGCTGTCAGAACTAAGTGAAAAACAAACAATGGCATAAAATATTATTAATATGTCGGGTAGTAATAGATTTATTTATTTTCTTCTCAGAGTGTACCAGAATGCGTAGTTTATATGTTAGTATTTCAAAAAATCTCCTGGGGAGAATCCCCCAGACCCCCTGCTGGGGTTGGGTTTTCAGCATGTGTGCCTTTTCATGTTAGTTCAGCTTTGATTCCATCATCTCATTAAACCTTTTTTAAAAGCATACTTTAGTTCTGTGAAGGGATATAAGGGATGCACTGTACTTCACTTTAACTAATATGTATGCTGAAAAGCGTATATATTACTGCACGATCTTTTGTTGAATAGATTTGAGTGGTTCAAAATTTCGGTCGCGATCTATTGACTAAGGAAAAAGTGGGTCCCGAGGCCTGACCAGTTGAGAACCACTGGTCTAAACTAAATGCTGCCGTGATGAAACGCCATATCATGGATTATCAAGGATTATCTCTGAAACAGTATGGAGCTCAAAGCTTTCTCTCTTGCCGGTTATACCACAAGGTGAGTTCCTTTTTATTTCCTGCTTCTTCACACACATGCTCTCCAGTACAGGTTAGCTCTGAGTGTTAGCGATGCTAATGTAAACACCGACCATATTACATCCAAAACAGTCGGCATTGTTTCTGATAGCAACGTTTCTGATAGGGTTCAGGTGTTCATGCGTTCACCAAAGACTATCAACATTGTGAACAAATGTTCTTTAAAGGGGACCTATCATGCAAAATGCACTTGTGTACGTCTTTTCTACATGAATGTGTCCCCGGTGTTCCAGGGAACTCACCAAGTGTCAGAAAACACAACCCTCTCTATTTTCCTCCATACCCAAATCTCTAAAAAAGGGGCTGCAACGGATCTGATAAAAACTGATCCAGATTTGAACACTGTCCTGACGTCAGGACGGTGGCGCTACGGCTATTGGGCCAACTCCACCAATCAGGAGGAGACAGCCACGGCCATTGCCGTTCGAAAGCGCTGGAGACGCTGTAGTACATATGCCAGGCCTGTAGGTGGTGCTGTTCTCACAGAATCTGCCCTTGCTAAAACAGAGCTAAAAAAGTGCAAATTGAGCGAAATGAGGCATGGCTAAAATGCATGATCTGTTTGGTATTTTGAAAAAAAAAGTATAAATATGCCTTATATAGTATGGTCCTACACTATATTATTATAATATAGCATGATAGGTCCACTTTAAGTAAAAAACTGAGGCTCTCCTGATTGAAATGTACTTCAAGTGTCAAAGCAAAAGTACTCGTCCTTGGGCAAGACACTTCACCTGAATTTGCTCCTGTGGGTATTGTCCACAGTACATGACCATTACATGTATGTCTGATATGTATGTGTAATGTGTATCTGTAAAGCGCTTTGGGTCATGGAAAAAGCGCTATAATAAATATAAGGAATTATTAGTCATTGTGCAGACTTCTTTATTTTATCCCGTTTTAAACCTGTAAGAGCATTTTAGTATTATAGTAGGTCAATGTGGACCCAATTTACTTACTTCAAATACTGTGTAGTTAAGTATCATATCATGTGTTTATATGTGTACAAAGTAACTGTTAATGGTCAATAAATGTAGTAAAAAGTACAATATTTGCCTCTGAAATGTAGAGGAGAAGAAGTATAAAGTAGCAATAAATGGAAATACTCAAGTAAAGTACACGTACCTCAAAAAAGTACTTAAGTACATACTGCAGTTATGGTCTGTAGCTGTGTGTGTATGCATTAAACATAATGTAGTCTTTGAAATATTTCTGAACCATGACTGGAGGGAGCAGAGTTTCTGCTGTCTCTACACATTAAAAATTAAAAGCTAATCACATACAGATGGACGTGCAATTAAAGTCCCAGCAGCCCCGGCTCAGCGCCTCCATTAAAAGTGTAATTAGGACTCTGCAGGTTATCCAGAGAACACATTTAATCTGTAATTACATCTCAGCAGGAAGAGAGAGATCGGACGTTTCTATCAGCGACCTCTTTATACCAAATAATATATTATCATTCTGCTGTTTGATGATGTCACAACTGATCAGCCAATAGCAAGGAGGACTCAGATCTTAAGTTAAAGCAGAAGTACTCAGATCTTGTACTTGAGTAAAAGTAGAAGTACTCAAAGACAGAGGGTTTTATTTCCTGACACTTAGTGAGTCTCCTGACACACCGGGGACACATATTGATGTATAAAAGACATCAAAAAGTGCATTTTGCATGATAGGTCCCCTTTAAAGAGTTTCTGAGGTCTCACCTTGGCGTCGTGGATCCCCGACACCTCCTCGAAGGTCTTCTCTCCCACCATGACGGCGGCCAGGTTCGCCGTGTAGCTGGACAGCACCAGCAGGCAGAAGATGGCCCACAGGTTCATCAGGAATCGACTCGTCCAGCACTTCGGCGGCTTGGAGGACACGGTGCGCCCGAACAGGATGGCGTAGCACAGGTTCAGCGCCGACGAGTACGAGAACACTCTGATTCGGTTCCTCCCGTGAGGCGTCATCCCGTACGGACTCTTCCACTCGTACAGCGTGAGGAACAGCGCTGTGATGTGCAGCGCCACGAAGATCCCCACCCACATGGACCAGTGCAAGGGCCACATGAAGGCCCCCATGGGTGCCGCTGTGTCTTTACTACGCACCAGGATGCCCAGGCTGGTGGAGAAGAAGGGCGAGGTGAAGTCGATGACGCGGCTACGAGCTGAGTTGATGCTAAAAGAAGTGGCGGCCATATCTGCCAAACCATTCATCAAATCGCCAACAAGCCCCGTCCAGCGACCTCCTTTCCAGGCGCCGTATTTTCCATCTCCGACGACATACAAGTCAAACTGGAAGTCCAAATCCTCTGCAAGTTTCTCCAACAAGTCGATGCAGTAACCGTAGCAACATCGTCCGAATCCAGCGGGTAAAAAGCTGCTGTTTCCTCCTGCAACCTCCCTGAAGATCCGCTCCAGAACCTCAGAGCTGTTTGTCCCGCGTCCAAACAGAACTGACCCGCCGGACAGCTCCCCTCCTCGTCCACATCCCGCGTGAACACGAAGGGATGCTCCACCAGCGTCACCACCCGGACTCTGGTACCGGATACTGGTAACCCGGGTTTCCAGGGGGTTCTGAAGAGATACAGAGTACACACATCCTTTACTCAAGTAGAAGTACACACATCCTTTACTCAAGTAGAAGTACACACATCCTTTCTCAAGTAGAAGTACACACATCCTTTACTCAAGTAGAAGTACACACATCCTTTACTCAAGTAGAAGTACACACATCCTTTACTCAAGTAGAAGTACACACATCCTTTACTCAAGTAGAAGTACACACATCCTTTACTCAAGTAGAAGTACACACATCCTTTACTCAAGTAGAAGTACACACATCCTTTACTCAAGTAGAAGTACACACATCCTTTACTCAAGTAGAAGTACACACATCCTTTACTCAAGTAGAAGTACACACATCCTTTACTCAAGTAGAAGTACACACATCCTTTACTCAAGTAGAAGTACACACATCCTTTACTCAAGTAGAAGTACACACATCCTTTACTCAAGTAGAAGTACACACATCCTTTACTCAAGTAGAAGTACAGATACTCGTGTTTAAAAATACTCTGGTGAAAGTAGAAGTACTGACTAAACTTCTTTACTCAAGTCAAAGTAAAGAGGCTTTGAAATGTACTTCAGTAAAAAGTACCCATAACTAGCAGCTGTTTTAAAGAGTACCTGACCTCCCTTTATATTAATAGAACAATAATGTCATTGTTAGCTAATGAATGTTTCCATGCTGAACAACGGCAACATGACAACGTTTTCATTGGTCCCTCTTCTTTAGAGAAGACCAGGAAATGATGGATACACGGATCGTGTTCAAATCAATAGGCACGCAATGACTCTAAATAATAATGATCACGCCACCAAACACACATTCAAACTAAAGGAACCAGCCTGTTTGGGAAATGTGAGAAGTAGAAAGTACAGGTATTTGGGTTCAACATGTAAGAAGTAGAAAGTACAGGTATTTGTGTTCAACATGTAAGAAGTAGAAAGTACAGGTATTTGTGTTCAACATGTAAGAAGTAGAAAGTACAGGTATTTGTGTTCAACATGTAAGAAGTAGAAAGTACAGGTATTTGTGTTCAACATGTAAGAAGTAGAAAGTACAGGTATTTGTGTTCAACATGTAAGAAGTAGAAAGTACAGGTATTTGTGTTCAACATGTAAGAAGTAGAAAGTACAGGTATTTGGGTTCAACATGTAAGAAGTAGAAAGTACAGGTATTTGGTTCAACATGTAAGAGTAGAAAGTACAGGTATTTGTGTTCAACATGTAAGAAGTAGAAAGTAAAAAGTTTATAAGAATCAGAATCAGAAACAGGTTTATCAACAGGTAGGTTCACACGTACGAGGAATTTGACTTGGTGTCATGGTGCATACATAAAAATAAAAAACAGATAGCGAACCATATTAAGAACACTGTAATAAAAATATAGATAGCAATAAAATAAAGCAGTCATTTACATTGAAATAGAATGCAATAAAATATAGAATATAAAATATGTGCAGTAAGCAAGGTAATAAGAGTATTTGTACTGCACTCCTCCCCACCTCTGTGTTCTGGCGCCCCCTCCCTCAGGTCTGGGGGGGGGTCTGGGTCCCTGCCAGGCGCCCTGCTCCTCCACCTGCAGACGCCCCCCTTCCCAGCGGCCCACCGTCACCCAGGCCGGCTGCCCCACTGCGTCCCTCCGGAGGCTCCAGACGTGGAACCGCTGATCCTGAGCACCTGGTTCTGAAGGACCCGGACCGGACCCGTCAGACCAGTGAAGGACGTGTTGGACAGGAAGCTGTGGGAGACAGGAAGTACAGGTAGTTACGAGTACAAGTAGAAGTATTGGGATCTTATATTTTATCCCATTCTATTTCAATGTAAATACTGCTTTACTTTATTTTATTTTACTATATGTTTCTTATTTTTTAATGTTTTATAGTGTTCTTAAAAAAGTTAAAGTAGTGTTTTTTAATTTTAGTTTTAAGTCAAATTCCTAGTACGTGTCAACCTACCTGGTAATACACCTGATTCTGATTCTGATCGTGTACTTGAGTAAAAGTAGAAGTACTCAGGTCTTGTACTTGAGTAAAAGTAGAAGTACTCAGGTCTTGTACTTGAGTAAAAGTAGAAGTACTCAGATCTTGTACTTGAGTAAAAGTAGAAGTACTCAGATCTTGTACTTGAGTAAAAGTGAAGTACTCAGATCTTGTACTTGAGTAAAAGTAGAATACTCAGATATTGTGCTTGAGTAAAAGTAGAAGTACTCAGATCTTGTACTTGAGTAAAAGTAGAAGTACTAACGTTACTACTGTTAATGTTAATTTGTATAGGGCTGAAACAGAGGAGATTATGGGTAATGCTGCAATGATCTGTTTGGTGTTTCAGCCAATCAGAGACAGGCTCTGGATATATCTGAGACCTGTGATATATTGATGAAGAACAGTATAATAGGGGACCTTTAAATACATTTCAAAGCCCAAACTTCTTAACTTGAGTAAAGAAGTTTAGTCAATACTTCAGCTTTTACCACGGTAGTTTTAAACACAAGTATCTGTACTTCCTCTTGACTGAAGGATGTGTGTTTTGTGAGAGATCTGAAGCAGGACGTACATCACGGTGAGAGCTCAGCTCAACCTGTGGTCTCATTTATTGATGAACTCTGTTTGTGATCAGAAGTCTGTCGGCAATCTTTATTTCATCTTTATTCTCCGTGCACTCTGTCTCTGCTTTTGTTCTCCAGCTGATAATCCCCCCCGAGCGCTTTATCTCTCGCTGTAATTTCATTTACTGAGAATGTGTTTGATCTTTTCCCGTCTGCGCTGAAAGCAGCAGTTCAATCTTTTTATCCCCCCGAAAAACCTGCAGCACGACTTCTGTCTGTCAAAACTCTGCTGCGTGTTACCAAAGAGTTCATGTTCTCTGCAGATTGAAATGCCTCACATTTGAATGTTTACTTCAGGTTTAATGTTCCCGGTGATTCCAGGTAGAAACACGCTCACAGTTCCAGGTAACAGATAACGTTTCCTGATAGGAAAAACGGCCCGCTGTGTATAAAGAAACATCGAACCTGGGGGGGGTAGAGCATTCTCCATTTCTGGAAGTCACTCCAACAACACTGACCAAAACTCACCTTTTTAGACCAGCTCTTAACGTGTGATTGATGCCGTGTCCTTGTGGTAAATGTGGGTTTATTGATCCATTTTAATCAGACTTTTTCAATCAATCAAAGTTTATTTATAAAGCCCAATATCACACACTTGACATGTCTCTCAGGGGCTTTACAGTTTGTACAGAATATGAATAAGACCCCCTCTGTCCTTGGACACTCACATCGGACAAGGAAACCCCTCTGTGGTGTACAGACATTTATTTTAAGTTAATGCATTTAGTTCAATCCTTTGCCCTTTGCCTTGTCTTGTGACTTCCTGTTTTATTTTGTAGTAACATTTTCCTCTAGTTTCAGAGCCCTTCCTGACATTGTGTGTTTTCCCTCCAGAGTGATTGTCAGCCCTTAACTGTTTCCACCTGTGTCCCCTTACCTTGTCTGTATACACACTGCAAAAATGTCAAATCTTGCCAAGTATATTCGTCTAATTTCTAGTCAGAATATGTCGTTACACTTGATTTAAGACTTAATGCAGGGGGGTCAAACTCAATTTCATCGCGGGCCACATCAGCATTATGGCTGCACTCAAAGGGCCGGTTGTAACTTTAAGACTATATAAAAATACATATAAAATATTGAATATATATAAAATAATGTATTATATTACATTATTGCCTCTGCATTGGATTATTATCTGATAGGGTAATAACTTCGTGATTAACTACGTCTGAAAGCAGAAGTCTAGGGCAAATCATTGCAAGTCTCTTCAGTGCGAATGTCACAAAATGATTTGAAAAGAAAAGCCAAATTCTGGAAAAACATTGATTGTGACATTTTGAAAAAGAGAAGTGACATTTTGAAAAAAAAATCGATTTATGAGAAAAAGGCTAATTCTAAGAAAAAAGGCATATTTGGACAAAAAAAGTCAAATTCTGAGAAAAAGTCACATTCGAGATGCATTGTGGGACATGTAGTTTATGGGCAACGTGCTTCTGTAAAGTAGCATGTAACCGTATAATAAACATATTATATTCTTTGCAAGCTCTTGTGGGGCCACATAAAATGAAGTCGCGGGCCGGATTTGGCCCCCGGGCCTTGAGTTTGACACCCCTGACTTTAATAACTTAAGTCTTGTTTTTAGACAAGGCATCTTAAGTATCTTTTTAAGTCAAAGTCTCTTAAAAACATCTTATTTTAGAGGAACATCACCAACTAACATCAGAGAACAGAAAATGTCTGAAGCATTTCTGGCTTTTTTTGTTACAAATTCCCTGATTCTGGTCAAATATAGTTCAAAATAGTTCTCCTGCTAAATACAAGATCTCATTTATCTAATTATCCCATCTTTGGTAAGATTGGTGAGATTCCTTGAAGAAGGGATATTTAGATAAATGAGATCTTGTAATTAGCAGGAGAACTCATTTTGAACTATATTTGACCAGAATCAGGAAATGCTGTGTTACAAAATAAGCCTCAAACGTTTTCTGTGTTCTGATGTTAGTTGGTGATTTTCTAATAATATGTAAAAAAAAAGATGTGTTTCATCTGAGATACAACTGTTTTGACTCAACAGGATGATGCATTGTCTAAAAACAACCGCCTATATCTCACTGCAGTGTTACTCCTGACGTTATGATGTCTTATATCAGGAGGAGAGACATGTTCTGACTAGATGTTAGACACAGGTACTGGGCAAGATTTAGAGATTTCACAGTTAATGAGAGAAACCCCCGTTGTGTGTGAATTAAAAAATATAACACATTTACAACATAGGTAGTCCAAATGCTGGAAAATGCATGAGTCTATAAATAAGAAGATTATCACGTCTTTAAAGTCACTATCTCCATGCTCAATGACGATGGAGATAGTGAAACACAGATTTGATATGAACATTATTTGTTGGGGTTTCTTCCCTCGTCTCCTCCCGCCTGAGAGGTGAGGGCGGGGGAATCTAGCGCTCCTCTGATAACAGAACATAATTAACATCGTGCGGCAGAAACACTGGGAGTCATTTGGAAACGAGCTGGAGACAAATATGTAAATATTTCACAATTTGTCTCGATTATAAATGAGTCTCCGACATCTTGTTGTTTATGAGAGAGATTAACAAACCTTTTAGAGGTTATAAAATGGAGTGAGTTTGGAAAAGTGCTGGATAAATAAAGTTGACTTACTGGAGAAGTCATTATAATAAGCAAACAGAGAACTTACACAGAACACTAAGAAACATAAAGCAACTGTTTATTAATAATTAGACTATTTGTCCAGAAACTAGGGTTTAATTTATGATATTTGATCAAATAAGGGATAATTAGTGGGGTTTTTTAAAGGTCATTTTGGATTAAATATGTGAAATA
The DNA here is from genome assembly GCA_012861695.1 of Trematomus loennbergii. Taxonomy (NCBI): domain Eukaryota; kingdom Metazoa; phylum Chordata; class Actinopteri; order Perciformes; family Nototheniidae; genus Trematomus; species Trematomus loennbergii. The sequence continues at coordinate 25,240 of JAAOOA010001008.1, forward strand.
TGCAACTGTTTGTTTCCTCCAGTGTCTACAGAAACCATGAGTGCCTGTTTCAGTGTTTCATTTCATCATTGTGTATTTGTATGTGTAAGAAAAACGTGTATAGATAGACGGCCCCGCCCACTTTCCGCTAAAAACAAAGCATCAGCGCTAAGCGAGAAATATAGTTTCATCACGCCTTAAAGCTGCGGTGTCGTGTATTTCCACGCCACTCAACAAAGCAGATCCAGAATTATGTTTTGGTTTACTTTCACTTAAAAAATGACGATATCTGTGTCTTCATGCTCCACAGAGAGGACGGAGATCAGTCAGTGGGAAACACTTCCTCACAGCTAATGATGCTAATGATGCTAATGATGCTAATGCGGCTAACGCCAAGCATCAAAGTAAACAGTTGTAATGTTAAAAGTCAAACAGTAGATGCCGCATTGCAATAAAAGGGTTAGGTAAGGGTTAAGTATCCCAGTTTCGGTGTGAGCTGCTTCCTGCCACTGTAAGACTGACCGCACATCCATCCTCTATTGATTTAAATTAAACCATCAATGCAAACTAATCACAGATCTCCAAAGACATGTAACTGTTCTGCATAATTGGGCTCCTTGTAGATAAAAGAGGCGCAGTATTCTTGATGTTTTGATGCGATCAGTGAACACTTGAGAATCTGTATGAACCGCCAGTCTACACATCTTCCATCGCAGACTGAAAGCCCCGCCTGCTTCACTTGAACCATGGGAATGAAAAAAGGAGTAGCACTAACAATGATCTTTCTCGTTAGGAGTGAACATATCAGCTGCACAGTTCTTGTTGTTCTGAGTTTCAATCCTCGTGGTTTTTGGCACTCTTTGTGAGTCGCTCTGGAGGAAAGCGTCAGCTAAATGCATGGAATCGAATTAATGAATTAGTGGATAATAAATGTTTTCACCTAAAAAGGGGCGGGGCCACGATGTAGAGGGAAAAGTCTACGGATGGGTTTCTCTCATCTATATGACATATAACAATAAATAAAATATCACATACAACAGGATGTTAAAGGTGGGGTAGGTAATTCACTTCAGAAACACTTGTTATATTCCATGGAATGCTCTAAAATCCCGATAGCAATGAATATCTGAAGTGCTTTGACAATAAATACATGTCATCTGTGGAAGCCGTGGCGCTGTAAAAAGCACGACCAATCATCTGAGCCGGCCCGGCTAAAATAACTGGATGGCCTACCTGCCTGTCAGCCTTCCATCTGTGCACAAACTTATCTCGTGCCCTCATTGGTCATGTGCGCGTTCGTGTGTGTTGGAGGAGGGGCTCTGTGAGGAAGTCTGAAGGAAGGGGCAGATTTGTTCCGGTTGTGTATTTTAAAATTATAGCGCACTCAAGCTGGTTTCTACATTCTTACCTACCCTACCTTTAATACAGGATGTGTCTTAATGTGTGCATATGTACAAATGTGTCTGTTAATTGTATATATATATATATAGGTACATACATATATTTGTATACATATCTTTATATATCTTTGTTTTTGTATTCTGGATTGTGGGAAACAGTATTTTGATCTCTCTGTCTGTGAACACAAACTGAAAGGTTGACAATTAAGTTGACTTTGATGTTACCTGGACAGGTACGACCCTGAGGTCTGCAGCGCCTCCTTGTGGTCGAAGCAGTTGACGTGGTTCTGGATCAGAGCCCGTTCGGGTCTCAGCAGAACCGCAGCAGCGATGGCGCGTCGGACCAGCTGCAGGGCGTCTCGCACGTAGAACTCCAGCGGGTTCTGCTCCACCGGGCCGTAGGCCAGCAGACCCAGCGGCAGCCCGATGTTCTGCAGAGCCTCAGGGCTGAGAGGCTGACCCAACACCCAGTGCATCATGGGTAATGTAAGGCCCAGGTCCTGAGCGCCGCGCAGAACCGCCGCCGTGCACTGTGGGTCGGAACCAAACAGAAGAACCGCCGCAGAGGAACGGTTGTGTTTGAAGTGCTTGGATAAGAAGTCGTGGATCTGAGTGTCGTCGTGAGCTAACTGGGTCAGATTCAGAGAGCTCGGACCTGCCAGCTGACCTCTGACACCCCCCGCCGTCAGATGATGCAGTGCTTCCCCCGTCCCATGATGCACTGCTTCCCCCGTCCAGGATCCTCAGGAGCCCCCCCGCCTCCTCCCAGCCCCGACACAGAACCACGGTTCCCTCCCTCCAACCGGACCGATGGAGAACCGTCAGCAGCAGGGCGGAGAGAGCGGACTCTGGGACCGCCATCGCCATCTGAAGGTGGAACTGGTTCTACACAGGAGCAGCAGGGTCAGGAGAACCAGGAGAACCAGGAGAGTCAGGAGAACCAGGAGAACCAGGAGAGTCAGGAGAGCCAGGAGAACCAGGAGAGTCAGGAGAGCCAGGAGAACCAAGGGAGAGTCCAGAAACCAAGGGAGAGTCAGGAGAACCAGGAGAGTCAGCAGAGTCAAAGGGAGAACCAGGAGAATCAGGAGAAACCAGGGAGAACCAGGAGAGCCAGGAGAACCAGGAGAGCCAGGAGAGTCAGCAGAGTCAAAGGGAGAACCAGGAGAATCAGGAGAATCAGGAGAACCCAGGGAGAACCAGGAGAACCAGGAGAGCCAGGAGAACCAGGAGAGCCAGGAGAGTCAGGAGAACCCAGGAGAACCAGGAGAACCAGGAGAGCCAGGAGAACCAGGAGAGCCAGGAGAACCAGGAGGAGAACCAGGAGAGTCAGGAGAGTCCAGAGAACCAGGAGAGCCAATGGAGAACCAGGAGAGTCAGGAGAACCAAGGGAGAACCAGGAAAAAAAACAGAAGGAGAACATCAGAGTGAATCAGAGGTCCAACAGAACAAATAAATCACGCATCAGAAAACCAATCAGAATTCAGGAAATTAAAAACATATCTGGTGTCAAATCAAAACAAAAGAGAACACCAACAGAGAACCAATGGAGAACCAACAGAACACCAACAGAGAACCAATGGAGAACCAACAGAACACCAACAGAGAACCAACAGAGAACCAATGGAGAACGTAAGGCAGAAGAAAAACACCAACATGAATAAGAATATAATGGGAAACAGCGCTTGTGTTCCCGCAGACTGAAGCAAGAAGTGCTTTTGGAAAAGGGAACTACACTTGCCCCGCGGCATCCTGGGATTTGTAGTGAATCCCCAGCAGAGCAGGACAGTGCCAGTAATCCTCGAGTCAAAGGGTCACTTGCTGTTGTTGATGGGATTTACTCGCTCTTAATCCTCACAAATAATTCCCCAAAATGTTTCTGCCCTGAATCCACATTTAATAACACTCCAGACTAAAGGTTACACATACTTTCCTGTGTATCAAATGATAGGAGCTTTAAAACTACAAAGTCGACTGAGTTCGTGAGAGAAACTCCTCTCTTTCCCCGGTGACATGGTGTGTGTATTCTCTTTGTGTTCTACCTGCAGGCGGTTTGAGGTTCAGTGTGTAAGTCGGGTTCATCTCACTGAGAGTCTCAGATAAAAGGGGATCCATCAGGAAAACTGACAGCAGCTTTTAAAGCCGACGTTCAGGGAATCACTGATGTAATCACAGCGAGAACAAATCATGGTTTTATCCTCCGCTCAATATTCTGCTGCCATGACATGTCTACCTGCAGACAGGGGGGACGGAAACACCCAACATCCATCCAGGAGTTATTTCACTAACTATGTCTTTGGCTTTCTCCTAAAGTAGCTTCACATTATGCACAAATATTAACATGTCATAGATCTTGTCATATCAAAAAGAAATGTCTTAATGTTAGTAATGAGGTGGGGACGTTTCATGGTACGGAGACCAGGGGACACTAAAGAGTGACGCACACAGCTGGGAGACCAGGGGACACTAAAGAGTGACGCACACAGCTGGGAGACCAGGGGACACTAAAGAGTGACGCACACAGCTGGGAGACCAGGGGACACTAAAGAGTGACGCACACAGCTGGGAGACCAGGGGACACTAAAGAGTGACGCACACAGCTGGGAGACCAGGGACACTAAAGAGTGACGCACACAGCTGGAGACCAGGGGACACTAAAGAGTGACGCACACAGCTGAAGACCAGGGGACACTAAAGAGTGACGCACACAGCTGAAGACCACGGGACACTAAAGAATGACGCACACAGCTGGGAGACCAGGGGACACTAAAGAGTGACGCACACAGCTGGGAGACCAGGGACACTAAAGAGTGACGCACACAGCTGGAGACCAGGGGACACTAAAGAGTGACACACACAGCTGGAGACCAGGGGGACACTAAAGAGTGACGCACACAGCTGGGAGACCAGGGGCACTAAAGAGTGACGCACACAGCTGAAGACCACGGGACACTAAAGAATGACGCACACAGCTGGGAGACCAGGGGACACTAAAGAGTGACGCACACAGCTGGGAGACCAGGGGACACTAAAGAGTGATGCACACAGCTGGGAGACCAGGGGACACTAAAGAGTGACACACACAGCTGGAGACCAGGGGACACTAAAGAGTGAGGCACACAGCTGGGAGACCAGGGGACACTAAAGAGTGACGCACACAGCTGGGAGACCAGGGACACTAAAGAGTGACGCACACAGCTGGGAGACCAGGGGACACTAAAGAGTGACGCACACAGCTGGGAGACCAGGGGACACTAAAGAGTGACGCACACAGCTGGGAGACCAGGGGACACTAAAGAGTGACGCACACAGCTGGGAGACCAGGGGACACTAAAGAGTGACGCACACAGCTGGGAGACCAGGGGACACTAAAGAGTGACGCACACAGCTGGGAGACCAGGGACACTAAAGAGTGACGCACACAGCTGGGAGACCAGGGGACACTAAAGAGTGACGCACACAGCTGAAGACCACGGGACACTAAAGAGTGATGCACACAGCTGGGAGACCAGGGGACACTAAAGAGTGAGGCACACAGCTGGGAGAGCAGGGGACACTAAAGAGTGACGCACACAGCTGGGAGACCAGGGGACACTAAAGAGTGATGTACACAGCTGGGAGACCAGGGGGACACTAAAGAGTGACACACACAGCTGGAGACCAGGGGACACTAAAGAGTGAGGCACACAGCTGGGAGACCAGGGGACACTAAAGAGTGACGCACACAGCTGGGAGACCAGGGGACACTAAAGAGTGACGCACACAGCTGGGAGACCAGGGGACACTAAAGAGTGACGCACACAGCTGGGAGACCAGGGGGACACTAAAGAGTGACGCACACAGCTGGGAGACCAGGGGACACTAAAGAGTGACGCACACAGCTGGGAGACCAGGGGACACTAAAGAGTGATGCACACAGCTGGGAGACCAGGGGACACTAAAGAGTGACGCACACAGCTGGGAGACCAGGGGACACTAAAGAGTGATGCACACAGCTGGGAGACCAGGGGACACTAAAGAGTGACGCACACAGCTGGGAGACCAGGGGACACTAAAGAGTGACGCACACAGCTGGGAGACCAGGGGAAACTAAAGAGTGACGCACACAGCTGGAGACCAGGGGACACTAAAGAGTGACGCACACAGCTGGGACGGAGCGCTTGGAGACGTTCAGGATCATATAGGATTAACTGTCTCTGTTGTTGGAAACGTACCTAAAATGTTTTATGGTCTTATTTGAACAACGTGGTCACATGACTCCTTCCTCTTCCACACACCATTCACACACTTGTTTATACACTCTTTATCACTGAAAACATGCAGAAATTATTTTTGATTTATGACAGTATTTTCTGATTTATGGAGTGACAGTAAAAGACCTCGGTAAAAACCTCCGACTCTAATATATCAACAAAACAGAGCAAGAATACGAACCTGTCTTTATCCAACGTTCACTGTGATATATATGCAAATGAGCTCAGATTTAATAAGACACTGCCTCATTTGCATATGCCCCGTTCACCTGTGGAGTGTCATTTAAAGGGGACCTGTCATGCAAAATGCACTTTTGTACGTCTTTTCTACATGAATATGTGTCCCCGGGTTCCAGGGAACTCACCAAGTGTCAGAAAACACAACCCTCTCTATTTTCCTCATACCCAAATCTCTAAAAAAGGGGCTGCAACGGATCTGATAAAAACTGATCCAGATTTGAACACTGTCCTGACGTCAGGACGGTGGCGCTACGGCTATTGGGCCAACTCACCAATCAGGAGGAGACAGCCACGGCCATTGCCGTTCCAAAGCGCTGGAGACGTTGTAGTACATATGCCAGGCCTGTAGATGGTGCTGTTCTCACTGAATCAGCCCTTGCTAAATCAGATCTAAAAAATGTCAAATTGAGCAAAATGAGGCATGGCTAAAATGCATGATCTGTTTGGTATTTAAAAAAAAAAAAGTATAAATATGCCTTATATAGGTATGGTCCTACACTATATTATTATAATATAGCATGATAGGTCCACTTTAAACTCAGAGCTGTCATCACGCCTCAAATCTTACTAACTTCTCTGCTGAAGTTACGGCGGCGATCTGTGACATCTCCGGAGCCAAAGGTCCGATGATGTCATTGTTATTTGCAGAATTAACTGAAGGTCAATCATTACAGCACTGATGCATGATGGGTAAACATGGCAGCCCGCCAACTCTCAGACACACTCAGACACTTAGACTCACACTCAGACAAAAGCTGAAGATGGATCAACAGAAATGACTTGAGTTCACGCCTCTGAGTGTTGATAACAGACATTGAAAGTGGCTCAGCTGTTATTAAAGATCCACACACAGCGCCAGCCTCGTTAACGCAATTCATTAATTATTCATTAAGTCTTTCTGACTCTACTGTGTGCGGTCTGTTGCACATATTGTACAGCACACAACGCAACAAGGTAAAGGATTAATTAAAAGTATTTATAATTTAAAGCCTCCAACCGTCACACTGTGCGCTCAACTCATCCCTGAGTCATCTTTTCGGATCGGTTTGTTTCTTTGCTCTGAAGATTTTATAGATTTTCTGAGCAGAACAAGAGACGACCTTGACATCGGGTGAAGAGTTTGTTATTCTGTGTGTGTGTGTGTGTGTGTGGTGGTTGTGTGTGTGTGTGTGTGTGTGTGTGTGTGTGTGTGTGTGTGTGTGTGTGTGTGTGTGTGTGTGTGTGTGTGTGTGTGTGTGTGTGTGTGTGTGTGTGTGTTTCATCTGTAACCCACTTTAGTCTTTATTTCTTATTTCGGTTATCTGTTAGAAAGCTTCTCGCCGACGACTGAGAGCCTGAAGGCAGCTCAGGGGTGTTAGTGTGTGTGTGTACATGTAGTGTGTATGTGTATGTGTGTGTGTGTACGTGTATGTGTGTGTGTGTGTTTGGGTGTGTGCATGTTGATAAACGTGAACTGAATTAATTAAAAACGTAAGCAATAGTTTTTGTTTATCCCACAGGACCTAAACACATCATCACTACCTGTTTGTATAATCAGTTAATCATCAGCTCGTTAAGTCTTTAATGAGGAACGCTTAACGAGTAAGAGTCTAACAGGTCACACAATTACAACTCCCAGAATACCTTGCACTAAATCCTAGCCTTAGTAGTAGCAGTTAACATGTTTTTTTTATTATTTAAGAGATGATGTAGATGCAGTGAAAACCACCAACCAGCCACAGCAGCCAAGCCCAATCTTTTCAGATGTTTAGCAGCTGCTGTCAGACAGACGCTGAGTCATCTGTTGTTGACTTAGTGAACATCAAACAGCTGAGTCTCTGAGTCTCTGAGTCTCTGAGTCTCTGAACAGATGTTGGCTCTCCTTCAGATAAACACTGCAAACACAAAGAGCATCAGGAGTCATTCTGACACAGAATCATTCAGAAATGACGGTTAACACCAATGACTCGTGACTTATCTCGGACTCTAACAACAATGACTGATCCACGTTGAAATATCACAAAGATTCAGGTCCATGAATTAGTGAAGAGTCATTGGTGTGTTCGTCAGAGAAAAGTCACGAGTCATTGTTGTTAAAGTTGCAAGTTAATAGTGGTAAAGTCACGAGTCATTGGTGTTTGGGGTCCAAAAGATGAATTGGTGTTAAAGTAAAAAAGAAACCATGAATCATTGCTGTGATATCCAAGAAAAGTCATAAGTCTTTGTTGTTGGAGTCGAAGAGAAGTCACGACTCATTGGTTTTAGATCCAAGAAAATCACGAGTCATTCGTTTAAAGTCCAAAAGAAGTCAAGAGTCATTGGTGGTCAAAGAAAAGTCTAAAGATCCATTGAGGTTCAATCCAACTGAAGTAGTGCGTCTGTGGTAAAGTCTGTGGTGGTAAAGTCATGAACACTTCAGAACATGAACACTTCAGAACATGAACACTTCAGAACATGAACCCTTTAGAACATGAACCCTTTAGAACATGAACCCTTCAGAACATGAACCCTTTAGAACATGAACCCTTTAGAACATGAACTTCAGAACATGAACCCTTTAGAACATGAACACTTCAGAACATGAACCCTTTAGAACATGAACCCTTTAGAACATGAACCCTTCAGAACATGAACCCTTCAGAACATGAACCCTTTAGAACATGAACACTTCAGAACATGAACCCTTTAGAACATGAACACTTCAGAACATGAACCCTTCAGAACATGAACACTTTAGAACATGAACACTTCAGAACATGAACCCTTTAGAACATGAACCCTTCAGAACATGAACCCTTCAGAACATGACCCTTTAGAACATGAACCCTTTAGAACATGAACACTTCAGAACATGAACCCTTTAGAACATGAACCCTTTAGAACATGAACCCTTTAGAACATGAACCCTTTAGAACATGAACACTTCAGAACATGAACCCTTCAGAACATGAACCCTTCAGAACATGAACCCTTTAGAACATGAACCCTTTAGAACATGAACACTTCAGAACATGAACCCTTTAGAACATGAACCCTTTAGAACATGAACACTTCAGAACATGAACCCTTAAGAAACGGAACTCATCAAAACATGAACCCTTTAGAACCCGAGCCTTTTAGACCATCAACTCTCTAGAAAGTGATCAGAACATGAACTGTTTACTAAATTCAGAACCTTTTCTGACCTCATACTGTCCGACAGCCCTCTCTTCAGAGACTCCTTCAACAGTAGATGTTCCTCTCAGAACATCTGTTCTGTGTTTATGGTGGAACCGTCCAGAGTTCCTGTTAGAATATTTTTTTGCCGGTCAACATGTCCGTTAAAGTTTAAAGTATTTAATGGTATAGTCTGTAGTGGTAAAGTCTGTGGTGGTAAAGTCTGTGGTGGTAAAGTCTGTGGTGGTAAAGTCTGTGGTACCTGTCTGTGGTACCTGTGTGTGGTACCTGTCTGTGGTACCTGTGTGTGGTACCTGTCTGTGGTACCTGTCTGTGGTACCTGTGTGTGGTACCTGTCTGTGGTACCTGTCTGTGGTACCTGTGTGTGGTACCTGTCTGTGATACCTGTCTGTGGTACCTGTCTGTGGTACCTGTGTGTGGTACCTGTCTGTGGTACCTGTGTGTGGTACCTGTCTGTGGTACCTGTCTGTGGTACCTGTCTGTAGTACCTGTCTGTAGTACCTGTCTGTGGTACCTGTCTGTGGTACCTGTCTGTGGTACCTGTGTGTGGTACCTGTGTGTGGTACCTGTCTGTGGTACCTGTCTGTGGTACCTGTCTGTGGTACCTGTGTGGTACCTGTGTGTGGTACCTGTCTGTGGTACCTGTCTGTGGTACCTGTCTGTGGTACCTGTGGTGGTAAAGTCTGTGGTACCTGTCTGTAGTACCTGTCTGTGGTACCTGTCTGTAGTACCTGTCTGTGGTACCTGTCTGTGGTACCTGTCTGTGGTACCTGTCTGTGGTACCTGTGTGTACACCAGACTTTTCATTGCTGTGATATCCAAGAAAAGTCATAAGTCTTTGTCGTTGGAGTCGAAGAGAAGTCACGACTCATTGGTTTTAGATCCAAGAAAATCAAAAGCTTCGCGTCGCACCGAACCACGCCCCTTAGCTGTGATATAATGAGCATATACCACGGCCTGTGGTGAGCTATTGCTTAAGTGTACTGTAATCTGAATAATACTCTGTGTACTGTAATCTGAATAATACTCTATGTACTGTGAATAATACTCTATGTACAGTATCTGAATAATACTCTGTGTACTGTAATCTGAATAATACTCTGTGTACTGTAATCTGAATAATACTCTGTGTACTGTAATCTGAATAATACTCTGTGTACTGTAATCTGAATAATACTCTGTGTACTGTGAATAATACTCTGTGTACTGTAATCTGAATAATACTCTGTGTACTGTAATCTGAATAATACTCTATGTACTGTGAATAATACTCTATGTACAGTAATCTGAATAATACTCTGTGTACTGTAATCTGAATAATACTCTGTGTACTGTAATCTGAATAATACTCTGTGTACTGTAATCTGAATAATACTCTGTGTACTGTAATCTGAATAATACTCTGTGTACTGTGAATAATACTCTGTGTACTGTAATCTGAATAATACTCTGTGTACTGTAATCTGAATAATACTCTGTGTACTGTATCTGAATAATACTCTGTGTACTGTAATCTGAATAATACTCTGTGTATTGTAATCTGAATAATACTCTGTGTACTGTAATCTGAATAATACTCTGTGTACTGTAATCTGAATAATACTCTGTGTACTGTAATCTGAATAATACTCTATGTACAGTAATCTGAATAATACTCTGTGTACAGTAATCTGAATAATACTCTGTGTACTGTAATATGAATAATACTCTATGTACGTAATCTGAATAATACTCTGTGTACAGTAATCTGAATAATACTCTGTGTACTGTAATCTGAATAATACTCTGTGTACTGTGAATAATACTCTGTGTACTGTAATCTGAATAATACTCTGTGTACTGTAATCTGAATAATACTCTGTGTACTGTAATCTGAATAATACTCTGTGTACTGTGAATAATACTCTGTGTACAGTAATCTGAATAATACTCTGTGTACTGTAATCTGAATAATACTCTGTGTACTGTAATCTGAATAATCTCTGTGTACTGTAATCTGAATAATACTCTGTGTACTGTAATCTGAATAATACTCTGTGTACTGTAATCTGAATAATACTCTGTGTTCTGAATAATACTCTGTGTACTGTAATCTGAATAATACTCTGTATACTGTAATCTGAATAATACTCTGTATACTGTAATCTGAATATACTATGTGTACTGTGAATAATACTCTGTGTACTGTAATCTGAATAATACTCTGTGTACTGTAATCTGAATAATACTCTGTGTACAGTGAATAATACTCTGTGTACTGTGATCTGAATAATACTCTGTGTACTGTAATCTGAATATACTCTGTGTACTGTGAATAATACTCTGTGTACTGTAATCTGAATAATACTCTGTGTACTGTAATCTGAATAATACTCTGTATACTGTGAATAATACTCTGTGTACTGTAATCTGAATAATACTCTGTGTACTGTGAATAATACTCTGTGTACTGTAATCTGAATAATCTCTGTGTACAGTAATCTGAATAATACTCTGTGTACTGTAATCTGAATAATACTCTGTGTACTGTAATCTGAATAATACTCTGTGTACTGTGAATAATACTCTGTGTACTGTAATCTGAATAATACTCTGTGTACTGTAATCTGAATATACTCTGTGTACAGTAATCTGATAATACTCTGTGTACTGTAATCTGAATAATACTCTGTGTACTGTAATCTGAATAATACTCTGTGTACAGTAATCTGAATAATACTCTGTGTACTGTGAATAATACTCTGTGTACTGTAATCTGAATATACTCTGTATACTGTAATCTGAATGATACTCGTGTACAGTAATCTGAATAATACTCTGTGTACTGTGAATAATACTCTGTGTACAGTAATCTGAATGATACTCTGTGTACTGTGAATAATACTCTGTGTACAGTAATCTGAATAATACTCTGTGTACTGTGAATAATACTCTGTGTACTGTAATCTGAATAATACTCTGTGTACAGTAATCTGAATAATCCTCTGTGTACTGTAATCTGAATAATACTCGATGTTGTTGTAGATTAAAACAGGAAACCTGGAATCAGCTGCAGTTTTAACCGGATTGTTTCCAGCGTGGAAATGAAAATCTCTGCAGAGATAATCCCATCAAACAGGCTTTTACTGTGAAAGCTCCCGGCAGGAAGTGATGATGCACTTTCTGGGTCTTTGAGGGACAAACATTCATAAATAACATCAAAATATCCAAAGAAGCACCGAGCAACAGGCCGCGCACTCACAGAAAGACACACTGTACAGGAAGTCAGGATATATTAAAAAAACTAAGCTTCCAATCACTTCTACACACACACACACACACACACACACACACACACACACACGTGCACGCACACACACACGTGCACGCACACACACACACACACACGTGCACGCACACACACACACACACACACACACACACACACACACACACACACACACGTCCGCAGAACTACCACTGCTGTACTACAGTTTCTCTCCACTGGAAACACATTGGTAATATAACGCATCTGTTGACGGAAAATTATAATACAAACCCATGCACACACACACACACATGCACACGCACACGCGCACACGCACACACACACGCACACACCACACACACACACATGCACACGCACGCATGCACGCACACACACACACACACACATGCACACGCACGCACACACACCACACACACACATATATCCGCAAACACTTAAAGAAATGAAGGGCAGAGAGAGAGATGGGAGGGACTGTGTTTTAAGTTACAGCTTCAAATAAACACACACACACAAACACACACTCACACACACACACAAACACACACACACTCACTCACACACACACACACACACACAGACTACAGACAGACACCCTCCTCCAGTGAAGAGGAACCTGCAAACAGTCAAGGTCAAACAGATCACAAAAAAACGAAAACCGATTAAAACACACACACACGCACTGACATACACACACTGGAGGGAGACACCAGCGGGGGGACACACCTGGACAAGTGCCAGCCCAGGAGCGCCCGAGGTGTGTGTGTGTGTGTGTGTGTGTGTGTGTGTGTGTGTGTGTGTGTATGTGTGTGTGTCTGTCTGGAGGAAGATGTAACTTAAAACACACTGTCTCTCTCTGCCCTTCATTCCTTCAATTTTTTTCTGGTTATATACGTACATTTTATATATGTGTGTGTGTGTGTGTGTGTGTGTGTGTGTGTGTGTGTGTGTGGTGTGTGTGTGGTGTGTGTGTGTGTGTGGTGTGTGTGTGTGTGTGTGTGTGTGTGTGTGTGTGTGTGTGTGTGTGTGTATATCCTCAGATAGCCTACTGCTGTGTGTTGTTTCTTTATTATTATTAAACATTCATCTTTCCAATGTTCAACATGAGCTCATTATCAGTATTTTACATTATATAAAGACCTTTATGTGTGTGCGTGTATGTGCGTGTGTGGTGTGTGTGTGTGTGTGTGTGTGTGTGTGTGTGTGTGTGTGTGTGTGTGTGTGTGTGAGAGAGTGTGTCTGAAACTGTGTGTGTGTGTGTGTGTGTGTGTGTGTGTGTGTGTGTGTGTGAGTGTGTGTGTGTGAGAGAGTGTGTCTGAAACTGTGTGTGTGTATCCTCAGATGCCTACAGCTGTGTCTGTTCTTTATTATTATTATTAAATAATTATCAGTATTTTTTATATTATAAGATGTGTGTGTGTGTGTGTGTGTGTGTGTTGTGTGTGTGTGTGTTGTGTGTGTGTGTGTGTGTGTGTGTGTACCTGTGTTTGGACAGGCTCTCCCTGCTCCAGGACGCTGATGACGGGATCTCCATGAATGAGGACATGAGGTCCAGTTGCAGCAGCTCCTCTCGGTTCTGTGGAACGCGAGCACCGCGGAGACCCCCGACGCCCCGAGACCCGCACACCCGCACCGGAGCACCGAGTCCGGGTCCGCCGCCGCCGGCTGCTGGACACCAGCTCCAGACTCAAGTTGTACGGGAGAAAGAAGTTTGTCCTCATCTCCGGTCCCGGTCCTTCTCCCTCTCCGGGTCCCGTTCTCCAGGTTGTCCCTCTCCTCCACCGCCCGGTTGAGCGCCGCCTGGACCCGGACCCGGACCCCCCGCTGCGCCGGGAGAAGCGCCCCGACGCGCACCTTGTGCCGATCCGCTGCAGGAGGAGGCACGGCTGCGGGTGGGGGAGGCCGGGAGGGAGGAAGAGCTGCATGAGGAGGAAGAGCTGCAGGAGGCTGAGGCTCCGGACCGGGAGGAGGTGGAAGACATCCTGCCGAGCTCCGCATCGCTCTGCCGCCGCTCCTCCCGGTAACTCCCGCCCAAACCCGGGAGAGAGAGGGAGGGGAGGGAGGGGGGGGAGACGGAGGTACAGGATATCCTGACGGGAGAGGGGAGGATGGGGAGAAACAGGGAGGAGGTGGACATTAGAAAGAGGAAAGGAGGTGAAATAATAATGTGATGAAGAGGAGCAACAAGTGGTGAGGAGGTGATGAAGGAGGTGATGAAGGATTGTTAGAAGTGCTACACATGGGCGTTTTTTTTGGGGGGGGGGGTGGGTGGGAGACAGGAGGTAAGGGAGATCCTGACGGGAGAGGAGGGGGGGTAATAATATATTACACCCCATCTATAAAAACTGGATATGCAGTAATAAGAGAGAGACAGGGAGGAGGTGGGACATTAAAAAGGAGGTGAAATAAGAGGTGATGAAGAGGAGCAACAAGTGGTGAGGAGGTGATGAGAGGTGTTAGAAACATGGGCGGTTAATAAGTAAGGGATAATGTGCAGCGTTCCCTCCTCTCCATTGGTCCTCCTCAGCAGCTGTGTGTTATCGAGTGTTAACACCTCTGAATATCCAGATTGACCAATCAGAATCGAGTATTCAACTAAGCCGGGAAATAACGATTTTTTTTTGTTAGCATTGTGCTGTAATTAGCCGAAGTTATCGGGAACGCATTTTGTTTTTATAATGTGATTTAATAAATGTTAACTACTGAAACCAGTTCTGTTACCGATTCAAACACAGACATTTTTATTTATGTTTGTTTTGTGCGCTATGACTTTATACAAACTAAGAAATGTTAAAATGTTGAACACTGTCCCGCATTACAACTGGTCCCAGCACTGACCCCCCCAGTAAGGTGCTGGAGGAGGTTCTATGTGAACGTTGTATGATATTATAATAAAGTTATACATTATAAATAGTGTTATATAATCATTATCACTAAATGTAACATTTGTTTTATTAACATCTTGGAAATGTAATGACTAGCAGTTACTAGAAATTAATAACTCAATCATTAATGTTCAAAGAGTTTTTTAGATTTTAATCAATATTATCACAAGGATTGGATGAATACTTGATTCTGATTGGTCAATTTGAACATTTCAGAGGTTGTTATTACTCGATAACAGACCGCTGTTGAGCAAAATAATGACTGTTGCTGAAGAGGATCGAGGGAGAGAAGGAAAGAGGTAAAAAGACCAGTATCAGCAGTTATTATAAATGAATAAACAATTCATTATTACATTGATAATCAAATTGCTTTTAAAATGACATTATAATAAATTATACTGATTATCAAACTGTTGCTTTGAATTTAAATTATACATTAATAATCAAACAGTTGTGTATACCCTGTTAATGTAGTAGTATTTATACTGTCTATCATTAATAACATTACTGTAACAGAGAGTTTATTCTGTGTAGTATTCTACCGTTACTGCAGTATTACGTCTCTGGATTCAGATTTTTCTTCACTGTGAGCTTCAGAACCTCATGTTACATAACACACACACACACCACCACACACACACACACACACACACACACACACACACACACACACACACACACACACACAATAACACAGTAAACATTTCCATATTAACCAAATCTCTTTGAGAAAAGTGGAACAACTGGAATTAACATGAATTAGTAAGGAATATAATCCATGTGTTTGATCCTGATCGTATGAGGAGAACAACACACACACACACACACACACACACACACACACACACACACACACACACACACACACACACACACACACACACACCACACTTAACGGTATATTTATTTATATTGAATATAAACCTTAGTCGTATTATTTGAGAACCCCCAAAACCTCTGAACTTAGTCAGGTTTTAATATTTTTATTATTTAAAGGATATTTTTGCCTGCATAAGATCCTCAAGGTCAAACTATTACTAATTATGATAAGATATTATTAAATAAACTCTTCACACTGACTTAAAGACCAATGAAAAAAATATTTATACCAACTTGACATTCATCATTTGTATTTTTTAAATGTCACATTTACATTCTACAGCAGATGAAGTTATTTAATTATTAATGTAGATTTTCACTAAATGTCATAAGTTATATTTCAGTCATTGTATAAACTTTAGTCTGTAAGTCTGAGTAAAGTATAAATGGCCGCAGACTCGATGATGGACAGATTTAAACCTTAGTGAGGAAATTATCCGTCTGAGTTCATCGTTTTAAATCTCTGCCTTTAATCCAGTTTTAATATTCCTAATGTGTTGTTTTTTATATCATTACAGTTTTTTAAATTTATTTTTCAGTGCAAACCCTCTCACTGAGCTCTTCCTAAATAAATAAAGGGTGCATTTTTGATTTTTATTAAAGGTCAAAAACAATCACAAAGGAGATTAATCAGTAAAAGTAAAAATAAAACTGTTTCATTTGAAGGTTTTACAGACGGGGGCATATCAAAGACATTTTAAAATATTTGTTATAAATATATTACAACCAGTCAAAATATAACGAAAACACCCCAACCAAATAACAGCTAGAAAACACTCCTTTAAATACAATTGCAATTACAATATATTATCTATTTTTTGTTGTTGTATGGAAGTGAAGTCATAGCCTTAAGCCTCATTCACTGATAAGTTTATATTGAATTTAATATCTGTCAGGGAATAATTCTGTATACATGTTGACCTTTCGCCCTCTGACGCAGATGCCCAACCTTGATCAGCCGCTATCTCCATAAGGAGGGGCTGCCCTAGCAAGTTGTTGATGTTACCAGTTTGTGACGGGCAGCTCTCGGTCAGAGATAGTTATTGTTGTGGGACATCTGGAACACATCCTTCTCGGGTGTAGATGACCCTGAGCCATAAGAGACAACTAATGTGATTCAGTGTCCCTCAGCTGCTTAGTCTATTGAAGAATGTTGATCATTACACTCTGAACTAAAACCTGGAGCTACAGGAGGGCTCTTCAGAATTGATTGTGGCATCTCATCCGTGTGGTCAGATCGTGGCCCGTGACATGTCTTGTGAATTCTCCGGCCGAAGCTCCAAATAACCGTCAGTGTTTTCCATCAAAGCTCCAGCTCTCCTTGTGTCCTGTTTCCAATTGCTTCAGAAGTTTCCCCCACAATATCTTCTTGATATTTCTCCAGCAGAACATTGTCCTAGATTCTTTTATCAGAGAACCGGTGCCCTGCTACATTTATAATTAAAAGGTTCATAGGTGTAAGTATGAATAATAAAAAAGTCTACAGATCTATTAATCCACATTATGATATATATTGTTAATAAATACAGATATATTCCTGGTCTGCGGTCAGGAGCTCAGACGTTAAACCAGATTTTTTATGGAGTTTGCTGTCGAAGGTTTTTCTTTTTGAATGTGGTTTTATTGAAGCTACACTGCAATAGAATCGCTCTGATCAGCGCATTTAACTCACACTAGCCGGGGTTAATTGAGGTCCACGACTGAAATCTTCTGTAGAATCAGTTCCTTTAGAATAAAGCCTAAAAGTATGGCAGGGACCGATTATTGATTGATTGGACTGATTTAAATTACTGTTCATTTGTTGTACGTCACAAAGAGACCCAAAAAGTCTAAATCTGGGTCTAAAGTTGTCGAGGGTAATAATGAGGTATAGTTTCTGATGGTTAATAATGAGGTAGTTTTCTGATGGTTAATAATGAGGTATAGTTTCTGATGGTTAATAATGAGATATAGTTTCTGATGGTTAATAATGAGGTAGTTTCTGATGGTTAATAATGAGGTATAGTTTCTGATGGTTAATGTTGAGGTATAGTTTCTGATGGTTATTAATGAGGTAGTTTCTGGTGGTTAATGAGGTAACATTTATGATGGTTAATAATGAGGTAGTTTCTGATGGTTAATAATGAGGTAGTTTCTGATGGTTATTATGATAAAGTTTCTGATGGTTAATAATGAGGTATATTTTCTGATGGTTAATAATGAGGTAGTTTCTGATGGTTAATAATGAGGTATAGTTCTGGTGGTTAATAATGAGGTATAGTTTCCGATGGTTAATAATGAGGTAGTTTCTGATGGTTATTAATGAGGTAACGTTTCTGATGGTTAATAATGAGGTATAGTTTCTGATGGTTAATAATGAGGTAGTTTCTGATGGTTATAATGAGGTATAGTTGCTGATGGTTATAATGAGGTATAGTTTCTGGTGTTAATAATGAGGTATAGTTTCTGATGGTTAATAATGAGGTAGTTTCTGATGGTTAATAATGAGGTATCGTTTCTGATGGTTATAATTAGGTATAGTTTCTGATGGTTAATGAGGTACATTCTGATGGTTAATAATGAGGTATAGTTTCTGATGGTTAATAATGAGGTAGTTTCTGATTGTTAATGAGGTATCGTGTCTGATGGTTAATAATGAGGTATAGTTTCTGATGGTTAATAATGAGGTAGTTTCTGATGGTTAATAATGAGTATAGTTTCTGGTGGTTAATAATGAGGTATAGTTTCTGGTGGTTAATAATGAGGTATAGTTTCTGATGGTTATTAATTAGGTAAAGTTTCTGATGGTTAATGAGGTATAGTTTCTGATGGTTATTAATTAGTAAAGTTTCTGATGGTTAATAATGAGGTATAGGTTCTGATGGTTAATAATGAGGTATAGTTTCTGATGGTTAATAATGAGGTATAGTTTCTGATGGTTATTAATTAGGTAAAGTTCTGATGGTTATGAGGTATAGTTCTGATGGTTATTAATGAGGTAACGTTTCTGATGGTTATAATGAGGTAAAGTTTCTGATGGTTAATAATGAGGTATAGTTTGATGGTTAATAATGAGGTATAGTTTCTGATGGTTAATAATGAGGTATAGTTTATGATGGTTAATGTTGAGGTAGTTTCTGATGGTTAATAATGAGGTACAGTTTCTGGTGGTTAATAATGAGGTATAGTTTATGATGGTTATTAATGAGGTATAGTTTCTGATGGTTAATTGAGGTAACGTTTCTGATGGTTAATAATGAGGTATAGTTTCTGATGGTTAATAACGAGGTAACGTTTCTGATGGTTAATGAGGTATATTTTCTGATGGTTAATAATGAGGTAGTTTCTGATAGTTATTAATGAGGTAAAGTTTCTGATGGTTAATAATGAGGTAACGTTTCTGATGGTTAATAATGAGGTAAAGTTTCTGATGGTTAATAATGAGGTATAGTTTATGATGGTTAATAATGAGGTAAAGTTTCTGATGGTTAATAACGAGGTAACGTTTCTGATGGTTAATGAGGTAGTTTCTGATGGTTAATAATGAGGTAGTTTCTGATGGTTAATAATGAGGTAGTTTCTGATGGTTAATAATGAGGTAGTTTCTGATGGTTAATAATGAGGTAGTTTCTGATGGTTATTAATGAGGTAAAGTTTCTGATGGTTAATAATGAGGTATAGTTTCTGGTGGTTATTAATGAGGTATAGTTTCTGATGGTTAATAATGAGGTAAAGTTTCTGATGGTTAATAATGAGGTAAAGTTTATGATGGTTAATATGAGGTAACGTTTCTGATGGTTAATAATGAGGTATATTTTCTGATGGTTAATAATGAGGTATAGTTTCTGGTGGTTAATGAGGTATAGTTTCTGATGGTTAATAACGAGGTATAGTTTCTGATGGTTATTAATGAGGTAATGTTTCTGATGGTTATTGAGGTATAGTTTCTGATGTTTGATAATGAGGTAAAGTGTCTGATGGTTAATGAGGTATAGTTTCTGATGGTACTTAATTATTGTAATTTTGTGTAACATTCACTCACTGCAGGAACATTTCCACATCAACAAAGACACAACAGGAAGTTTTACCAAAACAAATTTATTTTATTTTATAAAAACAAAATCATCACAGACAGTTTTAACGTGTGCACGTGTTTCACAGGGATGTGTGTATCAGTGTATGAGTCTGTGTTTATGTGGGTTTGGTGAGCAGCTGGCTGGTGAACTCGTAAAGATCTTTGTTGACTTTCTTCAGAGTTTGAACTTCCTCCTCCAGCTCGGAGACTCGAACCTTCGTGTTCTCCCCGTCTCCGTACACCGACTGAAACATCAAAATAAATATTTAATATAAAATCAGGGATTATACAAAAAGTGCTGATTAATGTTAATAAAGTGAGCAGGCATTCTTCGGGCTCTCTGTGACATTTTATATTTTTGTCTCTGACATTTAGTTTTTTTTTCACATGATCACTGATCGCCTGAAGCCCCGCCCCTTCTTACCTTGTCCGTCACAGCGTTCATCAACAAGTTCAGCATATCAGCTTTCTGCATGTACGTCAGCTCCTCTTCCTGTCAACATTTCAAAATAAGAGAAGTCAGTCTTTCAGCTTTCTGCAGGTACGTCTGCTCCTCTTAGTGTAAACATTTCAAAATAAGAGTTCAGTCTATAATGTTTTTGCAGGTAGGTCCCTCCCGGTAAACATTTCATAATAAAAGAGTTCAGTCTAATATTCCTGTAAACATTTCAAAATAAATGTCAGCTTTTGCGCATTTAAGTCTGCTCCTCTTCCTGTCAACATTTCAAATAAAATAAGTCAGTCTTTCAGCCTTCTGCAGGTACGTCTGCTCCCCTTAGTGTAAACATTTCAAAATAAGAGTTCAGTCTATAATGGTCCTGCAGGTAGGTCTCTTCCTGTAAACATTTCAAATAAAAGCTTTCTGCAGGTACGTTTTCCCCTCCTTCTTGGAAACATTTCAAAATAAAAGCTTTCTGCAGGTACGTTTTCCCCTCCTTCTTGGAAACATTTAAAAATAAAAGAGGTTCAGTCTCAAACTTTCTGCAGATAGGTCTCTTCCTGTAAACCTTTCAGAATAAGAGTCCACCCTCACCTGTGTAGAGCGCGGGGCGGACACACACCTCTGAGGCCCGCCCCCTTCAGAGGCCTGCAGGTGTCGGCTGAACCTCGGCAGAGGGACGGCCGGACGACTGTCGGGGAGGAACATGTTCGCTGGAGCCGCCATGATGACAGCGTTCGTCACCGGACCTGAACACAGACAGGAAGTGATGTCAGAGAACTGCAGATACTAGAATTCATAAGACTGTGACCAATGAGGAGCTAGTTGACAGTGACAGCCGCAGAATGAAAGTTTTCTGATTGGATGTTTCTGAATGGACACTAAATGTTCTCTTTAACGAACCAATTAGCAGCCGGCTGACCGTGAAATCACCAAAATGAAAGCTTCTGATTGGATGTTTTCATCTGACACTAAATACCTTTAAAAAGGGAACAATAACCAGCCACCTGACATGAATGAAAGCTTCCGATTGGATGATTGAGAGAAAGTAAATTTCTTTAAAGGAACGATAAGCAGCCACCTGACATGAATGAAAGCTTCCGATTGGATGATTCTGAGAGAAAAGTACATTTCTCAGAAGAAGCAGCCCCCAAACCGTGCCATCAGCTAAATGAGAGCTTCTGATTGAAGGGTTCTGAATGGACACTAAATGTTCTCTTTAACGAACCAATTAGCAGCCGGCTGACCGTGAAATCACCAAAATGAAAGCTTCCGATTGGATGTTTTCATATGGACACTAAATACCTTTAAAAGGAACAATAAGCAGCCACCTGACATGAATGAAAGCTTCTGATTGGATGATTGAGTGAAAAGTACATTTCTTTAAAAGGAACGATAAGCAGCCACCTGACATGAGAAACCAGCAGAATGAAAGCTTCCGATTGGATGTTTTCATCTGGAAAAGTAAATATCTTTAATGGCCCAAGAAGCAGCCCTCCGCCCCCCCAACTGTGACATCAGCTAAATGAGAGCTTCTGATTGGAGGGTTCTGAATGGACACTAAATCTTCTTGTTAAAGAGCCAGTAAGGAACCACCTGACACGTGACATCAGTAGAGTGAAAGCTGCTGATTGGATGTTTCCCTCTGGACAGAAACTATCTTTCACTGACCAATAAGCAGCCGGCTGACCGTGACATCCGTATATTGGGAGCTTGTGATTGGATGTTTCTGTCTTGACCAATAAGCAGCCGGCTGACCGTGACATCCGTATATTGGGAGCTTGTGATTGGATGTTTCTGTCTGGACTAATAAGCAGCCGGCTGACCGTGACATCCGTATATTGGGAGCTTGTGATTGGATGTTTCTGTCTGGACCAATAAGCAGCCGGCTGACCGTGACATCCGTATATTGGGAGCTTGTGATTGGATGTTTCTGTCTGGACCAATAAGCAGCCGGCTGACCGTGACATCCGTATATTGGGAGCTTCTGATTGGATGTTTTTGATTGAATAGTACATTTTTCTTGAATGGCCTAATTAGCAGCCACCTGAAGCGTGACACCAGCACAATAAAAGCTTCTGATTGGACGTTTCTGTCTGGACAGAAACTATCTTTCACGGACCAATGAGCAGCCGGCTGACCGTGACATCAGCAGTGCGCCTGAAGGCACCACGAACATCACCACGAACAGAGAGCTTCTGATTGGAGGGTTCTGAATGGACACTAAATCTTCTTGTTAAAGAGCCAGTAAGGAGCCACCTGACACGTGACATCAGTAGAGTGAAAGCTGCTGATTGGATGTTTCCCTCTGGACAGAAACTATCTTTCACTGACCAATAAGCAGCCGGCTGACCGTGACATCAGTATATTGGGAGCTTGTGATTGGATGTTTCTGTCTGGACTAATAAGCAGCCGGCTGACCGTGACATCCGTATATTGGGAGCTTGTGATTGGATGTTTCTGTCTGGACCAATAAGCAGCGGCTGACCGTGACATCCGTATATTGGGAGCTTGTGATTGGATGTTTCTGTCTGGACTAATAAGCAGCCGGCTGACCGTGACATCCGTATATTGGGAGCTTGTGATTGGATGTTTCAGTCTGGACCAATAAGCAGCCGGCTGACCGTGACATCCGTATATTGGGAGCTTGTGATTGGATGTTCTGTCTGGACCAATAAGCAGCCGGCTGACCGTGACATCCGTATATTGGGAGCTTCTGATTGGATGTTTTTGATTGAATAGTCAATTTTTCTTGAATGGCCTAATTAGCAGCCACCTGAAGCGTGACACCAGCACAATAAAAGCTTCTGATTGGACGTTTCTGTCTGGACAGAAACTATCTTTCACGGACCAATGAGCAGCCGGCTGACCGTGACATCAGCAGTGCGCCTGAAGGCACCACGAACATCAAAGTGAGGACATTTCTTCAATTTGAGAGCTGAAATAAGCGAGAGCTGCAGCAGATCCTCTCTCAGGCTGACCTGATTATTACTCATCATTTATTAATGTCAGGGAGCCGCTCTCCAATCACTGCTGCTGGTGCTCTACACATTTATTTATTTATTCACTTATTGATATATGCCATGAACTGTCTGAGAACGATTCTTCACTCGTGTCTTTAAACCGTTCATCACACTCAACAATGTGCTTCTTCTTCAGAGGGAGCGTTTGATTTAAGAAGCTCCAGTAATCTCCACATTTATGTAACTGAGGGCAGACAGCAGTCAGGTCGGTTTAAAATGTTGAAAGTAAAACGTGCCTGCTTGTTGTTGTTGATTCATAGGGGCTGGTTGATGGAGGGAAAGCATTTAAAGCATTGCAGAAGAAGAAAGCTGGATATAAAACCTTCATCTGAACACTAACAGAGACCTGTGTGTCTCTTTCTGTATTTCACTTTCAGCTGACGGTCGAATTGAACATGAAACTTTTATTACGATTGTGAAACTGAAGGAACATCAGAGTCTGAACTTTGGTTTGAAAATCTTCAGACTGCAACATAAAAACTGCAATATAAAAACTGACCTATACACACTGCACTGTACACACTGCACTGTACACACTGCATTGTACACACTGCACTGTACACACACTGCACTGTACACACTGCACTGTACACACTGCACTGTACACACTGCACACACTGCACTGGACACACTGCACTGTACACACTGCACTGCACACACTGCTCTGTACACACTGCTCTGTACACACTGCTCTGTACACACTGCACGTACACACTGCACTGTACACACTGCTCTGTACACACTGCACTGTACACACTGCACTGCACACACTGCTCTGTACACACTGCTCTGTACACACTGCTCTGTACACACTGCACTGTACACACTGCACTGCACACACTGCACTGGACCCACTGCACTGTACACACTGCACTGCACTGCACACACTGCACTGTACACACTGCACTGCACACACTGCTCTGTACACACTGCACTGCACTGCCACACTGCACTGACACACTGCACTGTACACACTGCACTGTACACACTGCACTGTACACACTGCACTGCACACACTGCACTGTACACACTGCACTGCACACACTGCACTGGACACACTGCACTGTACACACTGCACTGCACACACTGCACTGTACACACTGCACTGTACACACTGCTCTGTACACACACACACACATTGATTTCACCGCCACTCCAACTTCCTGTCTGAGGAATTCTGAATTCATTCCTCAGATTAGCCGGAGCTTTAATCCAAGACCCTGAGCCAGAGTCACTGTGAGAGTTAAACCGTCGGATCCTGCAGGATATATTCGAGTGATGCATTCAGGTGCTGTGTTAGGTGATGTCTTTTGTTGAGTCATGTGTTCAGGTGCAGGTGTTATGGTCAGGTGATGTGATACGGTGTTGTGTTCAAGGGATATGTTTATTTGTTGTGTGCAGAAGAAATGTTCAGGTGATGTGTTGAGGTGCAGGTGTTATGATCAGAAAATGTGTTCAGGTTATATGTTGAGTTCATGTTCAGGTGATGTGTTCAGGTGTTCAGTTGAGGTGATGTGTTCAGGTGTTCAGTTGAGGTGATGTGTTCAGGTGTTCAGTTGAGGCGATGTGTTCAGTTGGTGTGTTTAGATGTTGTGTTAATGTGGTGTTCAGGTAAATTATTTAGGTGTTGTATTAATGGGTTGTCTTCAGGTGAGTTTTTCTGGTGTCACGTTCAGGTGCTCAGGTGTGTTTAGATGCCGTGGGACGTGTTCAGTGATGTGTTCAGGTGATGTGTTCAGGTGTTTCCTCTATAGTGTGATGTGTTCAGGTGATGTGTTCAGGCGATGTGTTCAGGTGTTTCCTCTATAGTGTGATGTGTTCAGGTGATGTGTTCAGGTGATTTGTTCAGGCGATGTGTTCAGGCGATGTGTTCAGGTGTTTCCTCTATAGTGTGATGTGTTCAGGCGATGTGTTCAGGTGATGTGTTCAGGCGATGTGTTCAGGCGGTGTGTTCAGGCGATGTGTCAGGTGTTTCCTCTATAGTGTGATGTGTTCAGGCGATGTGTTCAGGTGATTGTTCAGGCGATGTGTTCAGGCGATGTGTTCAGGTGTTTCCTCTATAGTGTGATGTGTTCAGGCGATGTGTTCAGGTGATGTGTTCAGGCGATGTGTTCAGGCGATGTGTTCAGGGTTTCCTCTATAGTGTGATGTGTTCAGGCGATGTGTTCAGGCGATGTGTTCAGGTGTTTCCTCTATAGTGTGATGTGTTCAGGCGATGTGTTCAGGCGATGTGTTCAGGTATGTGTTCAGTGTTTCCTCTATAGTGTGATGTGTTCAGGTGCTGTGTTCAGGTACATCAGGTGTTTAATCTATAGTGTGATCAGTGTTTCCGCCAGGGGGGGGGCGTCTTGCCGTCATTTGACTCGGAACGCCCTGAACTCGAGCCGAGGGCGTCAAAAGTTTTTAGCGCTTGAAATGACGAAAAGGAAAAAGGACAAGGACATCTCTATGTTGGAGGGGCAAAGGAGCCTGTGGGATTCTTTTCGGAGTATTGAAGATAGTTTCCCGACATCGGCCTCTTTTCAGCTTTTCGTATCTTGGCCCCACGGTGCCTGCCACAGGACAACACGGAACGTACGCGATTTGGACGCGATGGAGCACGCGCGTGAACTGCGAGCGCCGGAGCCTCGCAGCGGCGAAACTGAGGCTCCGTGGTAAAAAAGAGCCGGCTCTTCTTCTTAGTGAGCCAAATGATGACTAGTGCACCACTTGGACTTAGCCCTGTATGCGTTGCGGTGTAACTTTTACGCCTAGTGTGGAGCAGCGTAAATCGCAAAGACAGACTAGTATCCATAGTAACGTAAAACAGGCAAGAAGGAAAATAACGATGGCAGTGCGTTTTGTTTACAGGTTTTACAACTAAAGGCATTCAGATGAGTCGTTTGTGATCGAACACCCACTGGACAAGCAGACAAGCCCTTTTTGAATTACTTGAGATCTCCCTCAACTCCAGCATGGATCAGACAGAAAGTTACTGTTGTGCGTGTATTGACGTGGACGCGCAGCTACGACCGTGACGAGGCAGGCGTGGTGCACTCTGTGTAAATTCAAATCACTAAGTCAGACGTAGCTAAGCATGACGTTAGAGTTAAGACCTACTTGTTCACGCCCAGCTGTGCACTCCACTCAGGTGTTTCCTCTGCAGTGACTTGGCAGCTCCTCTCTCTGTGTGATTTATGTGTCCGTGTTGGACCACATGAGACCATTAGTGTAATTCCTGCAGCTGCAGCCAAGTGGGGATCAATATTTATAATTGAGTGTTAGATAATCAGCCGTCTTTATTACCACAACACGGAGGAAATACTCCGATTTTTAAGTACAAACCTCTGCCTTCCAACACAGAGTGTGGTTTTATGCAGAATGGAAGTTTTTGAAAGTGATTTACAACATGTGGAGGAGGGAAAACCTTTTAAAAACCAACCTGGACTGTAAAACATTCACACTTTCATCAGATTAAAACGCGAGGAGATCCCAGGAGATCATTAATTGTTTCCACGCGTCCCACTTGCAGTCCAAAATTATAAGATCTATGTCTTTGTGATTTTCCTCCTCAAAGAGAAAGCTGCTTCTAATATCATTTCAGAGAACAGAGAAGACCTGGAGCCTCATTTATAACGCCTTGCGTAGGATTGACGTGAGAAGGTTGCTTACGTAGTACAAAGCAAAAAAATTGGTACACAAATGTTCCGATTCACAAAACATTGCGTACCGGCGAGGGAAGTGCATACGGCACTTCCTACGCCTGTTTCCCTTTATAAATCACAATCGACTCGTAACGCCCATATTTGCCTATAAATAGTCAAAGAAACGCCCATTCATCATTCATTCTGACTGACTGACTGCATGAAGAAGATCGCAGGAAATTACGACCGAACAGCTAAAAAAGACATCTCACCCGTGTCAGATTTTGGTTATTGGGGAGGTGGATAAATCATATTGTTTGGTGGATGCAGTTTGAACCAGAGTAGCAGCATGGAGGTCGGATCGTCACCAACATAAATAAATAAGTGGTCCGAAAAAAGTTAATGACAAAAAAAAACACCAGTGGCGAGCCGTCAGGGCCCTCTAGGCCCTCTGTGAGGGCCTAAGATATTCCAAAAAATAATATTTAAAAACATTAAAAAAAAATATTTTTTTTTAAATATATATTTTTTTAATATTATTTTTGTTATATTTTTCATTAGTTTTATCGAAAAAAAACTTGATTTAATAAAATAACATTTCCAAAGAAATAAATCCTTCGAATCTGCCTGTTCAGTCTCTGTTTGAATGTCAGTTACTATAGCGGCCCTCTCTGCGATTCACAGAGGGTTGCTATAGTAACTGAACAAGAGAGTAATGTCAAATGACAGTACAATTGACCAATCATATCTTCCCTCTAAATGGGTGGGTTTTATTATCGCGGACTTTATGACGAGTTCCGCCCGCTGTGAAACTTTTCTTGTTTCCATAGCAACAACAACTTCCTGTCAACAGCGTGAACTCGCCTTCAAAATAAAAGCATGCCAAATTACACTTAAGACATACAACTGCAACGAAAGTAACAAACACAATGCAATATCATTTTCAATGTCAAAGAACACAAATTGGGTTCACAGGTGTTGTTTTGTGTGGTAGAGGGTCGCTGTCATTGATGCGTTTTGCACCCTGGGCCGTTGTTTTGATATTCCGCTAAAGTATACGCTGTGACGTAATAACTTCTTTTTTCGAGGGAAGGGGTGGGGGTCAGAGGGCCTAGGTATAAAGCTCACGGCTCGCCACTGAAATACACATAACCTTCCTCATGCAGTGTGTTTGTCCCGGGGACAGGAGACCCCCCCCTTGATGAGAAACTGTAAGAAATGATCGGGAATCCCTCCGGAGTGTAGTCATGACGACTGGATCTGAATTATTGTGTTGTATTTGGTGGTTTGTGTTCCAGCTGTCGATCAGCAACTATATATCCATAATCCACCAGTTAAAGGAAATACAATGTGTTGTGTTATATTAGCTGTTTACCACATATGGTGTTCTTAGTTTCCATACCTCCTGGTTTTACGAGCGACTTATCAAGTCTTGGCAAACGGCATAAACACGATTAAACGTGATAGTATATAAAACCATGCTCGTATCTAAACCTATAGAAATGCAAAACGGCGTGAGTTTAGACGTATTCTGTCCTCCTGCTTACCGCATCATTTATGAGAAAACATTTCATTAATGAACACAACATATTCGAGGTGGTTTTAAATAACATATCCGTATTTATTTATTTCTCCAAGTT
Source organism: Trematomus loennbergii (assembly GCA_012861695.1). Lineage (NCBI taxonomy): Eukaryota > Metazoa > Chordata > Actinopteri > Perciformes > Nototheniidae > Trematomus > Trematomus loennbergii. Next base: position 54,073 of record JAAOOA010001008.1, read on the forward strand.
ATGTGTTTTGTGTGCACTGAGGAGTCTCAAACAGGCGTTTGTTTCATCATTTAAAGATTGGCTTTAATCAATGTTTGAAAATGAATTCTTCATATTTGATAAATGAGAGGTAACATTTTATTTATTTCCACATATTTCTCTCCATTCTTCCTCTGCCAACGGTTCGCAGTTTCTCGTCTCTCCCGTTGTTGTGCTTAGTGCGTACGCATGGGTTAGAGTTTGCGTGGAGGACCGCACATTTTCCCGTCAAGTTAGTATTTTATAAATCGCAAACATTGCGTAGAAACTGCCGTACGCCATTTTTTGAGTGTATATCCCTTTATAAATGAGGCCCCTGCTCTTTATGAAAATTGCCCTGAGATAACCTCAAGCTTGTTTCTTGTTTCGTCACCCTCTTGGTTTCTCATAGACTTCTATTCAATCTGAGGTAATAAATCAAGAGAGAGAGAAGTATCTTATTTTCTCATAGACTTCTATATCATCTCATTTCTTTTGTACCCAGGAGCAGTCGCCTCCTCTGGGAGTCTCTGCTGACGTCAGATCTCTTTCACAGTGACGAGGTCTCACTCTGAAGTTTCTTAATAACAGTCCTGAAGGAGAGGGAAACATGGAGCCCTGCATCTTCTCCACACATCTCACACTTATCTTTCATTTCTCAGCTTCCTGCTCATGAACTGCAGCTGAACTCACACACAGCCCAGAGTCAAGTTACACACTGAGGGACACACTCTGATTTGTATGCATGTCCCAATATGTATGCATTTCCCAGAGTGGAAAATAAGCCAATATTCTCAGCGACGCAGAGATTCATGAGCAATAATACAGAGAAACAAATAAACTCTACACAGTGGAGAAATGCATACTTTTCCATCCACTTGTGCAACACACACTCCAATGTGAGTGTGTGTGCGCTTAGATAGCAAATACTCACATTTGAAAGGAAGTGTCTGGGACCAAGTTAAATTAAAGTCACATGATCCCTTCAGAGTATGCATTTGTAATATACTATACAACTAAATATTTAATCGTATTTTTAATGAGATTGCTAATTGTTTATTTGATGTACTCTCTTCGTTTCAGCTGATTAACAGATTATTTAACTGTTATTTGATCACATGACCTTCATCTTCGTCCTATGAAGATCATGTGATGTGTTCAAAGCGGATATTTCCCCATCTTCGTGTTTCTCCGAATTTTGAAGTGGGTGCTTCTGCTGTGATTTTAGAATCAATAATGCCAGGACAGTGGTGGTTTCTCTGGTGTTTCCCAGCATGCAGCTGAAACCGCTGAGACGAATCGGTTTGAGGAGCTGCGTCACGGAGGATGAAGCTTTCCTTTCGTCCGAAAAAACGTGACGGGGGCGAGTCCAGCCAGAAGAGGGATTATCGTCTCCTGACGTTTGAAGTGAGGATTTGGTTAATTACAAAGTGCCAGTCATGATCACGGCGAGCATTTCTTTTCATGTTCCCGTCAGTCGCAGCAGAATCACTTATTATGAATGAGACGGAAAGCAAAAGCTCCAGAGACGGCGCTTCATTAATAAACCGTCAGCAGACACGCAGGTTAAATTACCTCCCGAGACCCTCATCAAATCTGACCTGATTCAGTCCGATTCTCACCGATCAACACGTCTGGCCTCTTACAACGCCCAATAATGCAGATTCATATATAGATAACACGCTAATAAAACATTTAAAATATATATATATAGCGGCGAATCAACACGTGTTTACTGGCCTCCTACAACTCCCAATATTTCAGATTCATATATTTACGCATTATAAAAATAAAACAAAGCTTCAAACAACAATTCTGACCGCTTCTATCAATATGGAAACAGACCAGATCAATAACACCTCAATACAGTCACAATAATATAGCTTTTATTGTGGAACAGCTGGAAGTCTTTTATTGTGAAGGAGCTGGAAGCTTTTATTGTGAAACAGCTGGAAGGCTTTTATTGTGAAGGAGCTGGAAGGCTTTTATTGTGAAGGAGCTGGAAGGCTTTTATTGTGAAGGAGCTGGAAGGCTTTTATTTTGAAGAGCTGAGGGCTTTTATTGTGAAGAAACTCGGGGCTTTTATTGTGAAACAGTTGGAAGGCTTTTATTGTGAAACAACCGGAAGGCTTTTATTGTGAAGGAGCTGGAAGGCTTTTATTGTGAAGGAGCTGGAAGGCTTTTATTTTGAAGAAGCTGGAAGGGCTTTTATTGTGAAGGAGCTGGAAGGCTTTTATTGTGAAGGAGCTGGAGGCTTTTATTGTGAAACAACCGGAAGGCTTTTATTGTGAAGGAGCTGGAAGGCTTTTATTGTGAAGGAGCTGGAGGCTTTTATTTTGAAGAAGCTGAAGGCTTTTATTGTGAAGAAACTCGAGGGCTTTTATTGTGAAACAGCTGGAAGGCTTTTATTGTGAAACAACCGGAAGCTTTTATTGTGAAGGAGCTGAAGGCTTTTATTGTGAAGGAGCTGGAAGGCTTTTATTGTGAAGGAGCTGGGAGGCTTTTATTGTGAAACAACCGGAAGGCTTTTATTGTGGAACAGCTGGAAGGCTTTTATTGTGAAGGAGCTGAAGGGCTTTTATTGTGAAGAAACTCGAGGGCTTTTATTGTGAAACAACTGGAAAGCTTTTATTATGAAGGACTGAAGGGCTATTATTGTGAAACAGCTGAAGGTTAGTCCCTTGTATAAAAAAAGGTTCACCTGATTGGCTGGTTGTTTTCAGTCACAGATGACATCACGGCGGGGGCGGGGCTTACCTTTGTGTGCGAGGGAGCGGATGCTCTGCTTGCTCTGGATGTCCCAGAGTCGAACCGTCTCGTCATGTGACCCCGAGAGCAGCAGCGTGCCGTCCATCGACACCGAGAGACACGTCACCAAGTTCCTGAAACCACAAATCACACGTGAACTGAGAGAAATCACACGTGAACTGAGAGAAATCACACATTTTACACACCTGAGTTAAAATAAAAAGGTCTTCATTTTAATTACACACACCTGTACACACCTGACAGTATGTGTTACATATATTTTATTTATTTAAATGCTTATGCAAACACCTGAGAGCTTAAGTAGCAAGTCTTAAGTTAAATGACTCACCTGTACACACTGACAGATGAAGGAACACCTCTTAAACATAAATGACTCGCATGTAAACACCTGAGTTAAAGTAACATTTCTTTAAGTGACCCACCTGAGTGTGTGTGTTACAGGTCTGCATTGAATTGATTCACCTGTAAGGCTTAAGAGATAACGTTACAGTCCTATATTTGAAAGACTCACCTGCACACACCTGAGAGTGAGTGTTACAGCTCTGCATTGAAATGATTCACTTGAGTATTGACAGTTCTTTATTTAGCTGACTTACCTGAACACACCTGAGTTACAGCTCTGTATCTAAAGGATTCACCTGTAAACACCTGAGATGTAAGGTTACATGTCTTCATATAAATAACTCACCTGTGTCCTTTGAAGGTCGTGTCTCCGTCACTGTCCGACTGAAATGATTTTTTCCCGGCTGAGACTCTGCAGATCAAACATAAACATTAAAACAAGGATATATGAACACACTGATACACACAGGTATACAAATACACACACACTGACACACACACATAATATGAACCACTGATACACACAGATATATGAACACACACACACAGATATATGAACACACTGATACACACATATGAACACACTGATACACACATATGAACACACTGATACACACATAGACAGAGACACACACACACACACACACACACACACACACACACACACACACACCACACACACACACACACACACACACACACACACACACACACACACACAACAACACACACACACACACACACACACACACACACACACACACACACACACACACACACACACACACACACACACACACACACACACACACACACACACACACACACACACACACACACACACACACACACACACACACACACACACACCACACACACACACACACACACACACACACACCACACACACACACACCACCACCACACACACACACACACACACACACACACACACACACACACACACACACACACACACACACACACACACACACACACTGTGTTTTGGAGTGTGAGCGGCGCCTCGTTTGGGGGGGGGTTAACTATGTGAAGCTTTAAAATGTAAATCTGCTGTGAAGAGAAACAACAGCAGAGTCAGAAGAAAAGGCTCGATGGGGATGAATGAATAAAGACTGCAGCATTTATCCTCGGCTGCTCTTATACACACACACACACCACACACACACCACACACACACACCACTCTGAAATACAATAACACTTTATGCTAAGGATCTGACAGCGTGTGGAGAGTAATCTTCTGACAGGTGTGATATTATAAATGGAATCCGTGTGTTGGCCAGGTTCCCGTTCCTCCGCGAGGCTTCAGGAGAACACATTTCAGAAGGCTTGGAGAAAGTGATGTTCGTCTTGAATATGATTTTCTGCTGCATTTCCCTCCCCTCGAAGCGGGAAAAACACCCCCTGGTTCTGTTTGTGCTCTCCATGTGTGTAATTATACTGGGGGAACAATGTCAAAATACGGATCACTGTAGAGATCAAACTGATGACGAGTGTACCGACTGTAATGTAAATGCTATGTGACTCAGAATAAAGAGTCATTTACATTTCTTTATCAAAGACATGTGGAGGTGGATGCAGCTGGAGGATGGAGGAAGGAGGAGGTGGGGTGAAGGATGGAGGAAGGAGGAGGTGGGGGTGAAGGATGGAGGATGGAGGAGGTGGGGGTGAAGGATGGAGGAGGTGGGGGTGAACAGGAAGTAGCATGTAGGAATGGAGACTGGGAACATTGAGGGCTGCAGGGTTTGGTGATGAAGCAATTATTTAGTCACATTAGTGTTGAGACCAACCTGGCTGCAGAGCGAGACCTGGAAGATGTTCCCGTCGCTGCCTCCACAGAACAGGAAGTACTCCGAGGGGTCGAAGGTCACCGACATGATCTCCACGTCAAACAGAACGGAGAGCAGCAGCTCACCTGAGGACAGCTCCCACACCTGGAGAGAGAGAGGGAACCCTTTAGAACATGAACTCTTCCGAACATGAACCCTTTAGAACCTGGGTTGCGGTCGAATAGTCCGTTAAGCCTAGGAACCTTCCTAACGGAGTGAAATGACCCGGAAGTCCCTCGTGGCAGCCATGATAAGTGCCGTTCCAATTCTCTAGATGAAAGGAAAGGAGGTTTCAAACTTCCTTTATAACCTCCTTTAGCTTAGGAACCACTGACCTCCCTCACCGAAAGGAGAGGAGAAAGTGCTGACCCACAATGCCTTGCGGCCCGGCATTTGCCGTCACACAACAGTCGGCCGTTCACGGAAACAACCGATTATGAACGAGAAATGATATCATGAAAGTTACGGTGCTTATTAAGCATTTTAAAACGTATGTGGTAAGTTGCCAAAGTGCTTTGTTTTGAACGTTCATCAGTATTATAATCAAAAGAGAAATATGAACGTTAGTTTTTACTGAAATGATCAAATAAAGTCAACATTTCACAGTCTTTACTGAGCTGTGTGGGGTTTGTTCAACTTTTAAAAGATGTTTGAATGGTGATATACACAGTGATTGATGTTAAGGACTAACGTTTATAATAAATACATTTGTATTGATTTGAAGTTCTTTTCATACAATCATACGTATTGGGATCATTTGTATTAATGTGGACCGGAGGGAGAGGGTGATGAGCATAAGTTTCACTTTCCTTTTTTATTTCAATTCCAACTTTGGTCATGAAGAATATGTTTCTCTGTTGTCCCCGTTCATAAAGCATAACAGCATCAGAGCACGGTGCAGAGTCTCTAGATGAGTTTACAGTAGTCCCTCGTTCTTATTAAACATCATGTTGTAGTCCGCTGTATTGAAACTGTAGTTTCCATAGTTTCCCCACAGCAGCAGACGCACATTTATGACGTCCGCTGGCGCATCATAAACACGTCGGATAGTGAAAGTGCAGTCGGATTCTCTAAAGTACCGCAGTCTCCTCTCCTAAGTCCTTTTGAATTCTCCTATCCACTATCCCTTAACCCCGTGACCTTTCACTCAGAGGTCAAGGGATAGACGATAGGGATAGACGATAGGGATAGACGATAGACGATGGACGATAGGGATAGACGATAGACGATAGACGATAGGGATAGACGATAGACGATAGACGATAGACGATAGGGATAGACGATAGACGATAGACGATAGGGATAGACGATAGACGATAGACGATAGGGATAGACGATAGACGATAGACGATAGGGATAGACGATAGACGATAGACGATAGACGATAGACGATAGGGATAGACGATGACGATGGACGATAGACGATAGACGATAGACGATAGGGATAGACGATAGACGATAGGGATAGACGATAGACGATAGACGATAGGGATAGACGATAGACGATAGGGATAGACGATAGACGATAGACGATAGACGATAGGGATAGACGATAGACGATAGACGATAGACGATAGGGATAGACGATAGACGATAGACGATAGGGATAGACGATGACGATGGACGATAGACGATAGACGATAGACGATAGGATAGACGATGACGATGGACGATGGACGATAGACGATGGACGATAGACGATGGACCATAGGGATAGACCATAGGGATAGACCATAGGAGCTGATTTCTGGACTATTCGACTGCAACCCTAAACTCTTCCGAACATGAACTCTTCAAAACCTGAACCCTTTAGAACCTGAACACTTCAGAATATAACCCTTTGTTCAGAACCTGAACTCTTTAGAACCTGAACACTTCAGAACATGAACTCATCAACACATAATCCTTAAGAAACGGAACTCATCAAAACATGAACCCTTTAGAACCCGAGCCTTTTAGACCATCAACTCTCTAGAAAGTGATCAGAACATGAACTGTTTACTAAATTCAGAACCTTTTCTGACCTCATACTGTCCGACAGCCCTCTCTTCAGAGACTCCTTCAACAGTAGATGTTCCTTTCAGAACATCTGTTCTGCGTTTATGGTGGAACCGTCCAGAGTTCCCGTTAGAATATTTTTTTGCAGGTCAACATGTCCGTTAAAATTTAAATCTTCCGGACAAAATGAGCATCTGAAGGTCTTCTTTGTTATTTATTGATCTTTAAAACAAATTGATATGATTCGATATTAAACAAACTAATTATAGTAGATTAACTACAATATTCAAAAGTGTACAGTAATTTATAACACGGAATAATAAACGGAGCGCTCTCCCCCTCTCCTGACAGCCCGTCAGTATCATGCAGCTCGCAGATCCAGTAATGAGTGACCCGACAGTAAAACTAAAACATATCTATAACTAGTTTAGGTAGTTTGAGAGGTAACTAAAATAGCTACGTGATATTCTAACCTGAAGTGTGTGTTGCTCCGCTCACCGCTGCAGGTGATCATGCAGAGCTGCGTGTCGACTCGTCAGCAGCAGCTGATCTCTCTCTCTCCCGTCAGATTAGACTTCACTCGCGTTTATGTCCATATCGATCAGATCTAGCTAATGATATGACTACCTGCTTATTAAAAGACACCTAAACAATAAGCGTTGCTATGCAACCGGGTGAGGCCGCAAAGTATAGCGCAGCATTATGCATTTGTTTACATGCCCACCGGAACCTGAGTCTGACTCGAGTCAAGTCATGTGACTCGAGTCCCCACCTCTGCTTCTTGTCTGTCACATACTCTTCTCGTCTGTCACGTACTCTTCTCGTCTGTCACGTACTCCTCTCGTCTGTCACGTACTCCTCTCGTCTGTCACGTACTCCTCTCGTCCGTCACGTACTCCTCTCGTCCGTCACGTACTCCTCTCGTCCGTCACGTACTCCTCTCGTCCGTCACGTACTCCTCTCGTCCGTCACGTACTCCTCTCGTCCGTCACGTACTCCTCTCGTCCGTCACGTACTCCTCTCGTCCGTCACGTACTCCTCTCGTCCGTCACGTACTCTTCTCGTCCGTCACGTACTCTTCTCGTCCGTCACGTACTCTTCTCGTCCGTCACGTACTCTTCTCGTCCGTCACGTACTCTTCTCGTCCGTCACGTACTCTTCTCGTCCGTCACGTACTCTTCTCGTCCGTCACGTACTCTTCTCGTCCGTCACGTACTCTTCTCGTCCGTCACGTACTACGTGATATTCTAACCTGAAGTGTGTGTTGCTCCGCTCACCGCTGCAGGTGATCATGCAGAGCTGCGTGTCGACTCGTCAGCAGCAGCTGATCTCTCTCTCTCTCCCGTCAGATTAGACTTCACTCGCGTTTATGTCCATATCGATCAGATCTAGCTTGTTCTAGCTAATGATATGACTACCTGCTTATTAAAAGACCTAAACAATAAGCGTTGCTATGCAACCGGGTGAGGCCGCAAAGTATAGCGCAGCATTATGCAATTGTTTACATGCCCACCGGAACCTGAGTCTGACTCGAGTCAAGTCATGTGACTCGAGTCCCCACCTCTGCTTCTTGTCTGTCACGTACTCTTCTTGTCCGTCACGTACTCTTCTTGTCCGTCACGTACTCTTCTTGTCCGTCACGTACTCTTCTTGTCCGTCACGTACTCTTCTTGTCCGTCACGTACTCTTCTTGTCCGTCACGTACTCTTCTTGTCCGTCACGTACTCTTCTTGTCCGTCACGTACTCTTCTTGTCCGTCACGTACTCTTCTTGTCCGTCACGTACTCTTCTTGTCCGTCACGTACTCTTCTTGTCCGTCACATATTCTTCTTGTCCGTCACATACTCTTCTTGTCCGTCACATACTCTTCTTGTCTGTGTCACATACTCTTCTTGTCCGTCACATACTCTTCTTGTCCGTCACATACTCTTCTTGTCCGTCACATACTCTTCTTGTCTGTCACATACTATTCTTGTCTGTCACATACTATTCTTGTCTGTCACATAAGTGGCACAACTGATGCGGTATTGCGCTAAGGGGAAATTATTTTGACCGGAGAGATTTAGATTTGCCGGTCTTCAGGATATTTTACCGGTCATAGTCCGGTAATTACCGGCTAACGGGAACTCTGGAACCGTCACTGCTTGGCTTCTGTATTCCTGTCTCCTTCTATAAACTGATGTCTGCTGTAAGTACCTCAAACAACCCGATTAAAAACATCCCTCTTCAGTTATCTCCAAACAACACCGCTAACATTGCTAATGCTAGCACTATAACTGTGGGTATTGTCCACAGTATTCAATGTTACATGTCTAATATTTGTAACATTGAATGTAAAGCGCTTTGAGCTTCTGGAAAAGAGCTAAAATAAATGTAATGAATTATTATTATTATTATTATTATTATTATTATATAGCGTTATAAATTGGTTTACTTGAATAACCTTCGTCACGGTAGAGTTTTATTATAAAAACCTCAACAGTAGAGTGTGTTTTTGATCACAGCATGGCATGGTTGTTAGTTTTTCATCAGCGTGTGTCTCTTTTATTATTCCTGTAAATAAAGTTATAAATGGAGGTTGTAGTAACGGTGTTCAGTGACCTTTGACCCTGAGATGGAGCTGCTGGCTCACACGGTTTCTGTTCCAGACTCCACTTTAAAAGCTGATCCATTAAAGGGAGTCCTCCTGCACATCCGTTATGTCCTCAGACTGTGATTTATGAAAGAGGGGATTTTACCGAGATTAAAAATGAGGAGGTGCTCCGGGTTTATAGAGATCCATCATCAACCAGCTCAGCGTCTGATTGGTTAGAAACAATGAATAATAACAAATACTAAAAATAAACTAGACAGCCTTACAAATAACACACAGCAAGCCATTCATCACAGCCAGAAACGTTCGATTTTCAAGTTTCCGACGGTATGTGAATGCATCATGTGTGACCAACGCTTCAAACCGGAACAATAACCAAATAGAAAAACACTTCATTATAAATGTCACTATAAAAAGTAATCAATTACATAATTGGCAAGACAAGCATCATCTCTCCTGCATCAAGCATTCTCGGCATAGATGATACCCATATAATATACCTCAAAACATATTAGTGTCTCTACTTTAAAGAGTCCTCTCCTGCTGATGTTCAGGTGTATATCAGTATGTAGTGTCTCTACTTTAAAGAGTCCTCTCCTGCTGATGTTCAGGTGTATATCAGTATGTAGTGTCTCTACTTTAAAGAGTCCTCTCCTGCTGATGTTCAGGTGTATATCAGTATGTAGTGTCTCTACTTTAAAGAGTCCTCTCCTGCTGATGTTCAGGTGTATATCAGTATGTAGTGTCTCTACTTTAAAGAGTCCTCTCCTGCTGATGTTCAGGTGTATATCAGTATGTAGTGTCTCTACTTTAAAGAGTCCTCTCCTGCTGATGTTCAGGTGTATATCAGTATGTAATGTCTCTACTTTAAAGAGTCCTCTCCTGCTGATGTTCAGGTGTATATCAGTATGTAGTGTCTCTACTTTAAAGAGTCCTCTCCTGCTGATGTTCAGGTGTATATCAGTATGTAGTGTCTCTACTTTAAAGAGTCCTCTCCTGCTGATGTTCAGGTGTATATCAGTATGTAGTGTCTCTACTTTAAAGAGTCCTCTCCTGCTGATGTTCAGGTGTATATCAGTATGTAGTGTCTCTACTTTAAAGAGTCCTCTCCTGCTGATGTTCAGGTGTATATCAGTATGTAGTGTCTCTACTTTAAAGAGTCCTCTCCTGCTGATGTTCAGTGTATATCAGTATGTAGTGTCTCTACTTTAAAGAGTCCTCTCCTGCTGATGTTCAGGTGTATATCAGTATGTAGTGTCTCTACTTTAAAGAGTCCTCTCCTGTTGATGTTCAGGTGTATATCAGTATGTAGTGTCTCTACTTTAAAGAGTCCTCTCCATGCTTTAATGTTCAAAAAGAACACTTACTGCTTCACCTTCCCGCTAACGAGCTGTTTTGTAAGAGCTCGTTAAGAAAGAACTGATTTACTTATCTTTGAAGTGATGAAGATGAAGGGAGGTTTTGATGTTTTAATGTGTGGTTGTATAAAAGGTACCAGACTCAATGAATACAAACAGTAATGGTTATTTGCAGATCCCCGGAGCTGGGTTAGGGTCTTCCTCCATCTGTAGGTTAGTTTATATTAATGTCTTTGTGCTTTTCAAGACTCACAAAGACGCTTTACAAAAGTCATATTTAACTAAAACAGCTGTACAAAAACCAGAGCATTTAACATTCAGATTGGTGGAGTTATGACATGAGTGAAAGGGAAAAGCCAGCGTGAAGATGTTGGTTTTTAGGGCTTGTTGAAGGATGATAGTAACCCCCTGGAGGTGGGTTTTCAACATGTCACCTTTTTCACGTGTGGTGAAGTTGCAGGATTGGCTCCAAGTCTGCCTTTTTATTTCATACAGTTCAATTTCTATTCTAGAACTTGATGACCATCATCAGGTTAAACTTGTTTAGACAATGCTGTGAGCAACACTCCAGTTCTTGTGAGGGTTTGTTTTCTTATATGTAACAAAAGAGGGTTAGTAGTGCAATTTCCTTTAAAGGGGACCTATCATGCAAAATGCACTTTTTTATGTCTTTTATACATCAACTTGTGTCCCGGTAGGGACGGGAATTTGAAAGCAAATGTATATTCGAATATTCGACCCCCCAAAAAACGGTTAACCGGTTAACCGAAATGTACATATCCTATAAAAAAAAAATTGGGTAAAAAAAAAAATTCTAACATCTTTTTTCGAAAAAAAAATGTTCAATAACTTTTGGAAATAAATAAATACATGTTCAAATAAGTATAGAAACCAAGTCGAATTTGTCAAATGTATTGAACTGGTGATCACAGTTTGACAGCTATAGGCCTACACAGTGGCGTCGCCTGGCCTGGCCTGTTTTTTCTGTAGCCCCGGACAATTCTCCCTCAATATATAATACATTAACCGTGCTTTCCGTGAACCTCATCATGACACAGGAGAGGACGGCAGCACTGTAATTTCCCGTGTTCAGTGAATGCAACAGACGCATGACACCAGACCAATCAGAGAGTTGCATGGAAATAAACGTGTGCTTGTGTCATTCAAGCTCGGCTCTGTGTGTGTGTGTGGCAATAGCGCATTTATGGCGCAGTTCCACTACAGCGCGGAGCTCGCTTTATGCGTGCCGTGCCGTGTCGTGCCGTACCCGTTTTTGGTTGCGCTTCCACTAGGCCTAGTTACGGCCCGGCCCGGCCCGGCGCCACTTTTTCACCTCTTTTCTGGCCCGACAAAATTGTGGTTCTATCGGGGCCAACAACAGGGCTGAGTCGGGCTGAGTATGCTAAACTAGAGAGAGGAGCGCTGGCAAGAGGGCAACTACAACAAGATGGACATATTTGACCGTGATTTAATTGTAATACACGTTTCAAAATGATGAAGTAACAACATACTGATACCGGTTAGTAACAACCATGAATTAATGCTTTGTCAAGTCTGCAGACAGACGGCAGGGGAAACCTTTTAAAATGCGTGTTTTCTAATGGAGATCGGCTAAGCTAACGCAGTATATGCTCCGACCGTCCACACTCACAACAACGGCCTATACAGACATAAATAAAGCAGCGACTGTATTCTCCATGACACAGGCAGTCTGTGGTTTGTACTTGTTTAACTTGTTCTAGTTTCTGAACAGATATGAGGAGCTGTGAGCTCTGAGTGCTAACTGCTAACGGCTGTGTTGTGTTTTCTGGGGTTCTCATTGAAGATGACGTCACGGCTCCGCCTACACTGCGTTACTATAGTAACTACCCCAGTTCCTAAACTGTAATGGAAGCGCAGCATGAAGTGAGTCGGCCCAACGCGGCCAAGCCGTACCGAGCCGTACCGAGCGTGGCCGAGGCCGACCGTGTAGTGGAAATGTGCCATTAGTGTGATAGAGAGAGAGAGAGAGGGAGAGAGGGGGAGAGAGGGACCGGTGCCAGCAGGGACCTGTTGTTAGCATCTGGTTAGCTAGCTGCGCTAACGGACATAAGGAGCTGTTTGTTCCACAAGAAGCTGGAGGAGAGTCCTCTCCTCTCAGACTGAGAGACTCAGGTGAGCTAAAGGACTCTGAGTGTTTAGATAGTTAACTTTAGTCTAAGTTATCTCAGTGGGTCTCAAACGGTTTGGTCACAAATTATTCAAAAGATTATTTCCGCGGCACACCTTTATATGATCATTATAGTTATAAAAAATAAAGGAAAAACAGGTATGAAATACTATATGGCAGTAAAACAAGAATACAGTTTGAAAGGGGAGTGATTAGTAAAATATCCATAAAGAAAAAGTACATCTGTTTACAGTTCTGCTTCATATGGGTGTTGAGAGAGGTATCCATAGATCTCTTCATTTTGCTCTCAAAGTGCACCAGATTGATGCTTTTAACTTCAATATTTAAAAAAAAATCTTCCCGGGGGAGCATCCCCCCAGACCCCCTAGAGGAGGTGAGCCCCCACTCATAAAAAAGACCACTTTACCCCTGCCTATATGCCGTGAGCTGATTATCGAGCCTTCATTGTAACAGTCGCGGGTGTACTGTGTGTGTGCGTGTGGGGAGTGTTGCAGTAAAAAATGCCGCCGCCACTGTGGACTAAGCCCCGAATGTTTTCAGGTCCAGGCGACGCCCCTGGGCCTACAGCTTTCATGTGCGGAGGCGATTCACAATCAGGCGCTGTAGAGAGACCCTCTCAGCTGGAACGGAGGTTGCGGGTATAGCAAGGTATAGTATAGTATATATATATATATTATATATAATATATATATATATATAGTATATATATATATATATATTTATATATATTATATATATATATATATATATATATATTATTATATATATATATATATATATATATAGTATATATATATATATATTTATATATATATATTATATATATATATATATATATATTATATATATATTTATTATATATATATATATATATATATATATATATATATATAGATATATATATAAAAAAACCAGGTTAGTGAGTGCGGTGTAGAGTGCAAACTATGCCAAATTAAACTTGTGTATATATGTATATATGTATATATATATATATATATATATCTATATATATATATATATATATAAAATATATAAAATGCATAAATATATATATACAAGTTTAATTTGGCATAGTTTGCACTCTACACCGCACTCACTAACCTGGTCGAAATATTTCCACACATTACTCCTTTTTGACGCCATGTCTGTTGTGTAGGACTCTTCTAGAGTGTAAATAATTACCGGACTATGACTGGTCAAATATGTTGAATACCGGCAAAACTAAATCTCTCCTGTCAAAATGTCTTTGTACTTTGCCGCCACACAGTTGCCAAGCAGCGCTTATTGTTGTTTAGGCTGGCCACTCATGTGTCGCGAGTGTTGACAGGGGGCGGGGGAGCACGCTCATGAACTGTTAGCGCCGGAACCTCGCAACGGCTGCGGAGCGCATTTGCGCCGCATTTGGGCATAAGATGAGGTTTGAGTCTGCGTGATCTGCGTGTAGGCAGGGGCAGCAGCCATATCATTAGCTAGAACTAGATCTGATGGATTTGGACATAAACGCGAGTGAAGTACCGGACGCGAGAGAGAGAGAGATCAGCACCTGCAGCTCCGCCCGCTGTGAGGGACCGGTGAGCGGAGCAAAACACACCTTTAGACGTCACCTAACACATTTAGCTATGGCACTGTCGTATACATTGAATTATTCAATTTGATAATATGTAATCAACTTAGGCATCCCTCCCAAAAAAACAAAGGAAAAAAAACAAATTAATAAAAATATTCATAACTCATATTCGAATACCTGAATAATTATTCGAATACCTGATTAATTTCGAATATTCGATTAATCGTTCCCATCCCTAGTCCCCGGTACGTCAGGGAACTCACGCAGCGTCAGAAAATAAAAACCCTCTCTCTTCTCCTCTCTAAAAACGGGGAACGGAGCTGATCCAGATTTGCGTCCGATATGACGTAATATCTGAAATGTGGACCCACGGCCCAATCAGAAAGCTGCTATCAGAAACAATGCCCGACTGTTTTGGACGTAATATGGTCGGTGTTTACATTAGCATGGCTAACACTCAGAGCTAACCTGTACTGGAGAGCATGTGTGTGAAGAAGCAGGAAATCAAAAGGAACTCACCTTGTGGTATAACCGGCAAGAGAGAAAGCCTTTGAGCTCCATACTGTTTCAGAGAGAATCCTTGATAATCCATGATATGGCGTTTCATCACGGCAGCATTTAGTTTAGACAGTAGCTGCCGGGTCCCGCATGAGCTCAGACCCCTCCTTTTCTTTTTAAAGCTTTATACCCCAAATCAGCACTTTAGAAACAGGAAGTGAAATAGAGGGATATGAGGCATGGCTAGAATGATCTGTTTGGTATTTTGAGCAAAACACTTCATAGACATGTTTTTTATATATTTTTATATCTGAGACCTATGCTATTGCCTACAAATAGCATGACAGGTGACCTTTAATAAGAAAACCAAAACCAGGAAATGTGAAAAATGGTTGTATTGTCTGTTAAATCTGCACTCCTTAATAAAGAAATAAAAAAATACCGTGTTTAAAAGCATTCTTTAATTCTGTGAAGGGATATATTCTGCCTTGCACTAACAATGTTGAGGGTGTGGTTTTGTTCCCATGGACTACATTTACTTTAATTGACTTCAAAGTGGATGCTGAGAAGAAAATATATTACTGCACTATTTTTGGTGAAATCCATTTGAGTGTTTCAGACCTTTGGGTCAGATTGAACTCACACCCAAAGTACCTTATCGATGGAGGCAGCGGTGGAAGTAAAACCAGTGTTTATGATGAAGGAGTCTGGTGGTTCTGAAGATAAGAAAGGGAAGTCTGAAGGCGAGGTAACGCTGTGAAGCTTTCACTTAAAACGAATGTGAGAAACAGCAGTACTTTGCTAAGCTGTTTATACTCCTGTCTTTTTCATCTATACTCTTATCCTCTCACAAAAACACTTCATAAACAAACGTCCAGATTGAAAGAATCTCTGAGGTGTTTCACAGACCGGAAGCTCAGCTGATAATTGGCTGAAACAAACAACGCACAAAACTTCTTTATGAAAACGTCACATTTAGAGATCTCTGGTGGTCAGTACTCTGATCTCCAAATCAGGGGTTACTGGTTCAATCCCAGACCCTGTAGTCAACACGTCTAAGTGTCTTTGGGCAGGATACTTAACCCTTCATTTCTCCCATTGGCAGGTCTACAGTATTGAAGTGTATGCAAGTTGCTTTGGATAAAACGTCAGAGCAATAACGTGTCATGTAATGGTTTTAACCGACAGGAAACTCAGCTTCGAGTCCCGACCGACCAAAAAACAGCGGCGTGGACTGGTAGCTAGAGAGGTGCCAGTTCACCTCCTGGGCCCTGCCGAGGTGCCTTTGAGCAAGGCACAAAACCCCTAACTGCTCCCAGAGACTGGCAGCCTCTTCGCTCTGACCCTCTCCAGATGCATGTGTATTCTGTAAAGTGTGTATAACTGTGTGGGCATTGTGCATGTGTGTATACTACCTGTATACTGTGTGTGTGTGTGTGTGTGTGTGTGTGTGTATACTACCTGTATACTGTGTGTGTATACTACCTGTATACTGTGTGTGTGTGTGTGTGTGTGTATACTACCTGTATACTGTGTGTATACTACCTGTATACTGTGTGTGTGGTGTGTGGTGTGTGGTATGTGGGTGTGTGGTGTGTGGTATGTGTGTGTGTGTGTATACTACCTGTATACTGTGTGTGTATACTACCTGTATACTGTGTGTGTGTGTGTATACTACCTGTATACTGTGTGTGTATACTACCTGTATACTCTGTGTGTGTGTGTGTGTGTGTGTGTATACTACCTGTATACTGTGTGTGTATACTACCTGTATACTGTGTGTGTGTGTATACTACCTGTATACTGTGTGTGTGTGTGTGTGTATACTACCTGTATACTGTGTGTGTGTGTGTATACTACCTGTATACTGTGTGTGTGTGTGTGTGTGTGTATACTACCTGTATACTGTGTGTGTATACTACCTGTATACTGTGTGTGTGTGTGTGTGTGTATACTACCTGTATACTGTGTGTATAATACCTGTATACTGTGTGTGTGTGTGTGTGTGTGTGTGTGTGTGTGTGTATACTACCTGTATACTGTGTGTGTATACTACCTGTATACTGTGTGTGTGTGTGTGTGTGTGTGTGTGTGTATACTACCTGTATACTGTGTGTGTGTGTGTGTGTGTGTATACTACCTGTATACTGTGTGTGTATACTACCTGTATACTGTGTGTGTGTGTGTATACTACCTGTATACTGTGTGTGTGTGGTGTGTGTGTGTGTGTGTGTGTGTATACTACCTGTATACTGTGTGTGTGTGTGTGTGTGTATACTACCTGTATACTGTGTGTATACTTAGGGATGGGTACCGAGCCCCGGTATTAAACGGGCCCCGGGGCTGAATTATTAAAGACCGTGGTACCGTTAAACTCCGACGTTATCGGTCTTTTTATCGGTACTGGAGACATCTAAAAAATATGTCATGTGTATTATTGCTACACAAACATTATATTGCAGTTTTAGTGTCACCAACTCCGTTTCTAATACGCAAAAAGACTGCAAAATGCATCATTTTTAGTATTTTCGATCTCTCCAATCCAGACGAGAGATCTCTCTCCCCCGCCTGTGTGCGAGGGGGCGGGCAGTTTACACACACGCAGCTGCATGCAGCAACACACACACACGGAGGAGATGGCGGAGAGAACGCGCTCCGAGGTGTGGTTAAACTTTACCTGTCTCGCTCGTTGCCTAAAGTGCAATAAGAGTTTAGCATGTCAGGGCTATAACACGAGCAATTTGTCTAAACATCTTGCAAAAGTGCACCACATTCAAACGGAGAAATGCACCGGGTTCGTCTGTCTCTCTTGTAGCTCTGTAGCCCCATCCACGAGTAACGTTTCCACGTCAGGTATATTATGTATGCTAGCTAGCAGCAACACACGGAGCTAACTCAATGATTCAAACATGGGTTAATGATTAGAGGGAACTGAGTTATTTATTTTGTTAAAGTTTCAGCCATTCTGTTCACAGTTCTGTCATCACATTATTTAATATGATTTGTTAAAACGTTGTTGTTTCTGTTGATGTGAAATATTATGTATTTCATTTAAATAAAAGCAATGTTAGTTTTGTTCACAATTTGTTAATTTTCATTTAATTGTTTATTTGAATAGGGACAATGCACATTAATGAACACTTTAGACAAATAATGCTTCAAGTGTAAATATGCCGGATTTTAGCTTTGAGCTAATTTCCATCCGTAGTCCCTGACACAACATATAGTTAGTTTACCTCATTTTTCTCTCCAAAAGAACCGATAAGAGTACCGTTAAAAGACCGGACCGATAAGCGGTATCGATAAAAGTAGTAGTACCGTTAAAACCTTAACGATACCCATCCCTATGTATACTACCTGTATACTGTGTGTGTGTGTGTGTGTGTGTATACTACCTGTATACTGTGTGTATACTACCTGTATACTGTGTGTGTGGTGTGTGGTGTGTGGTATGTGGGTGTGGTGTGTGGTGTGTGGTGTGTGTTGTGTGTGTGTGTGTGTGTGTTAAAACAAATACAAGCCAGAGTGAAAACTGAATTTCCCTTTAGGGCAGGGGGGTCAAACTCTAATACACAGTGGGCCAAAACAAAAAAAAGGGTACTAGTGGAGGGCCGGACTGGTTTAATGTTTATTGCAAAACTTATTGAAATGAACTTATTGCACATATTAAACCTGGAACTAACAAAGCTTAAATGATTGCCTATAAAAACAACATTAAAGGTAGGGTAGTAAGTTTGAGAAACCGGCTCGAGATCGCTAGAATTTGAAAATACACGACCGGAGAAAATCTGCCACTTCCTTACAGAGCCCCTCCTCCAACACACACGAACGCGCACATGACCAATAAGGGCACGAGATAAGTTTGTGCCCAGATGGAAGGCTGACAGGCAGGTAGGCCATCCAGTTATTTAGCCGGGCCGGCTCAGATGATTGGTCGTGCTTTTTACAGTACTACAGCTTCCACTGATGACATTTTTTATGGATTTTTTGTCAAAGCACTTCAGATATTCATTGCTATCGGGATGTTAAGAGCATTCCATGGAATATAACAAAAAGTGTATCTCGAGCCGGTTTCTCAAACTTACCTACCCTACCTTTAAACATTAAATAATCAGTTGCATTCATTTCTTATGGCTCTATCTGCAGCTTCTCCAGAGTCATTTCTTATGAGTACATTTCTCCACAGGCCAACAACAGCTTCAACAAAACTATTCCCCTCAAAGAGAAAACCAAACATGCCCTGTTGTCGTGAGAAAAAGTGCAGAAGGAAACATGTAAACTCAGTGTGCTGCTCTGTGATGCTAGCTCAGATACTTGGCATCTCATCTTGGGTGCAAGGTCATCAATGTTTGGGGTCAGGCTCTGAGCTGAGGAGACCCTCAGGATGGAGTGAAGGTGCAATATACCGGAGGGCCAGATCTAATAGTAATTAGAAATTATCCTGCGGGCCGAAATTAAATCCACCAAGGGCCTGATTTGGCCCCCGGGCCTTGAGTTTGACACATGTGCTATAGGAGATTAAAAAAGGTTCTTCTTCTTCTTCTTCTAGTCAGCTAAAGCTAAAAACACCAAACCTCAAAATGGAAAACCACACATTTAAAAAAGTCTACAGTTTGTAACAGACAGGAAACTCAGCTCAGAGGAGGAGATAAAACTATTGCACAACGAGTCAAACCTCAATAGGAAAACGTCACAATGAATGAAGCTCTGCTGGAAGACACAGCTCTAAGATCAGCAACAACAACCCTCGTTAAGAAACGTCTCGTTAAAGCCTCACCTTGACGGTCTGGTCTAAGGAGGCGGTGGCGACGCGAGCCTGAGCTCCCATCAGGCCGCAGTGCAGGTCTGTGATTGGTAGAGAGTGACGGGACAGGATGTGACGAGGCTCTGGGGGGGCGTTCAAATCCAGCTGGATCACACTGACACACACACACACAGTTATTAACACACAGTAACACACACACACACACACACAGTTATTAACACACAGTTATTAACACACAGTAACACACACACATAAATCACATTTACAATTACAGAGCTCTACAATGAGCCCATCTCATTAGTTAACG
This sequence comes from Trematomus loennbergii, assembly GCA_012861695.1. Taxonomy (NCBI): domain Eukaryota; kingdom Metazoa; phylum Chordata; class Actinopteri; order Perciformes; family Nototheniidae; genus Trematomus; species Trematomus loennbergii. The sequence goes on from JAAOOA010001008.1 coordinate 74,286, forward strand.
AGGTGTTGCTATGGTAGCAGATTGGTACCTGTCCATAGAGCGCCCCCTGGTGGACACTGCTGCTTTATATTTGAACACTTTTAATTTATGTAACTGTAAAAATAAGGTCAAATAAAGACAACACGGTACAACAGTGCCTAGATTTATCACTGTCAAATATTATTATCGTTTTTAGATCTTATTTATTTCTCATGCAGATTCATTTGTATATTTATGATACATTTTGTTTAAATGAACAGAATTTTTGTAACTGCACAATTAAGGTACACTTCATATACATGTAACAAAAGACATTGACTGGTATTTACATTATAAGGACGATATACTAGACAGATATAGTATGAGTTCTGTGTCTCTGATCTTGTTTATAAGATATATCAATTATCTCTGGAGAACATGACGCCCGTAAACAAGATGTCTCCTGACGTAAACAAGATGTCTCCTGACGTAAACAACAACGTGATGTTGGAGCTCCGTAAAAACAAAGCTGTCTCTGCCATCTGACGCTCTGTTTGAAACTCAGATTTCTGGAGGAATTATACCGTTTCTGACGAACAGAAATATTGTTTTCTGATCACTTTCAATTTTACGGGGAAAATCTGCATTTTGGTTTGAGGTGCACGGCGAGAGTAAGAAGGCGCAGAGACCTGAACATTACTGTGATTTTTACACATACAGTATTGTCAGCAGTGTACCTGTAGGCTATCGATGCAAAATATACAAATTTAACATAAAATAAACCATGTTTGGCCCAAAAGAAAACCGAATTACAAATGGAATGAGTTTTTAAGACTTTTTAAAAACCTCTTAATGCACCAAAGAATCATAACACTAGAATGCAGAATTTAAATTCTAAAGTTACATAATGACATCAATTAAATCACATTAGTGAACTTTATATAGAACGATGGATATCTTTGTTTTGTATTGATTATAGATTACCAGTTACCTGCACAGACTCCACACCAGAGCCATGTTGTCTTTTCCTCCAGATATGAAGTGGCTGCTGTCGTCGGTGAACTTCAGACACGTGACGTCCTGATAGTGACGGTTCAGCACCGACAGCAGCTTACCTGTGGACACCTGAGCCAATCAGAGAGCAGAGGTTACTACACCTGAGCCAATCAGAGAATATACTTTATTACACCTGAGCCAATCAGAGGAGAGACATAGTTACACCGGAGCCAATCAGAGAGCAGAGGTTTCTACACCTGAGCCAATCAGAGAGCAGAGGTTACTACACCTGAGCCAATCAGAGAATATACTTTATTACACCTGAACCAATCAGAGAATATACTTATTACACCTGAACCAATCAGAGAATATACTTTATTACACCTGAACCAATCAGAGAATATACTTTATTACACCTGAACCAATCAGAGAATATACTTTATTACACCTGAGCCAATCAGAGAGCAGAGGTTACTACACCTGAACCAATCAGAGAATATACTTTATTACACCTGAGCCAATCAGAGAGCAGAGGTTACTACACCTGAACCAATCAGAGAGCAGAGGTTACTACACCTGAGCCAATCAGAGAGCAGAGGTTACTACACCTGAGCCAATCAGAGAGCAGAGGTTACTACATCTGAGCCAATCAGAGAGCAGAGGTTATTACACCTGAACCAATCAGAGAATATACTTTATTACACCTGAGCCAATCAGAGAGCAGAGGTTACTACACCTGAACCAATCAGAGCAGAGGTTATTACACCTGAACCAATCAGAGAATATACTTTATTACACCTGAGCCAATCAGAGAGCAGAGGTTATTACACCTGAACCAATCAGAGAATATACTTTATTACACCTGAGCCAATCAGAGAGCAGAGGTTACTACATCTGAGCCAATCAGAGAGCAGAGGTTATTACACCTGAACCAATCAGAGAATATACTTTATTACACCTGAGCCAATCAGAGAGCAGAGGTTTCTATACCTGAACCAATCAAGAGAATATACTTTATTACACCTGAACCAATCAGAGAATATACTTTATTACACCTGAGCCAATCAGAGAGCAGAGGTTTACTACACCTGAACCAATCAGAGAATATACTTTATTACATCTGAGCCAATCGAGAGCAGAAACCATTATACGTAATCTTATCAGTCAGCAGACGTCATTACACCTCAGTCAATTAGAGGACAGACATTAATACACCTGAGCCAATCAGAGAATATACTTTATTACACCTGAGCCAATCAGAAGAGAGACTAATTACACCTGAACCAATCAGAGGGGAGACGTAATTACACCTGAGACAATCAGAGGAGAGACATTAATACACCTGAGCCAATCAGAGAGCAGACGTTATTGCACCTGAACAAAGGTGATGTTTTGTGAAATGTTGTTATGACCTCCAGGTGTAACTATAGTGAGGTTTATCAAAACACAACTTAATAATGACCAACAAAACAACACCTTTAAAAGCGTTCTGCATTAAGAACTGTAACAGAGAAAGAATCGACATCCTCTTACATCTAGGTCTATTTTTTAATCGGTTACATTCAATTAAAGATCTCCCAATCACTGACAGTTCAAAGGTTCAATGAAAAGCAGAGATGATCCAGATATTGATATAAAGCAGACTGAGTGATTAATAACATCGATCCAGGCTCAGGAAATAAGGCCGTAAGGAAAGAGTCCTTACATTAATACAGCACGCCTTAAATCTGCACATAAAAAAGGTACCAACAAACAAGAAAGGGAACATATTTGAACCACAGAAGAAGAAGAAGGTCTCACCTCCCACAGGTAAATGCCCTCAGCCACCCCAGCAGCGAGGAAGAGTCCGTCAGGTGAGGCGGTCAGACAGGTGATCACACCTGGACACACGATCTTCTGCTGCAGCTGGTCCTGAAACACACACACACACACGTGTTCACTGTGAGGTACTTTAATACACGTGTTCACTGTGAGGTACTTTAACACACATGTTCACTGTGAGGTACTTTAATACACGCGTTCACTGTGAGGTACTTTAATACACGCGTTCACTGTGAGGTACTTTAATACACGTGTTCACTGTGAGGTACTTTAATACACGTGTTCACTGTGAGGTACTTTAATACACATGTTCACTGATGTACTTTAATACACATGTTCACTGTGATGTACTTTAATACACGTGTTCACTGTGATGTACTTTAATACACGTGTTCACTGTGAGGTACTTTAACACACGTGTTCACTGTGAGGTACTTTAACACACGTGTTCACTGTGAGGTACTTTAATACACATGTTCACTGATGTACTTTAATACACGTGTTCACTGTGAGGTACTTTAATACACGTGTTCACTGTGAGGTACTTTAATACACGTGTTCACTGTGAGGTACTTTAATACACGTGTTCACTGTGAGGTACTTTAACACACGTGTTCACTGTGAGGTACTTTAACACACGTGTTCACTGTGAGGTACTTTAATACACGTGTTTACTGTGAGGTACTTTAATACACGTGTTCACTGTGAGGTACTTTAATACACGTGTTTACTGTGAGGTACTTTAATACACGTGTTCACTGTGAGGTACTTTAATACACGTGTTTACTGTGAGGTACTTTAATACACGTGTTTACTGTGAGGTACTTTAACACGTGTTCACTGTGAGGTACTTTAATACACGTGTTTACTGTGAGGTACTTTAATACACGTGTTCACTGTGAGGTACTTTAATACACGTTTACTGTGAGGTACTTTAATACACGTGTTCACTGTGAGTACTTTAATACACGTGTTCACTGTGAGGTACTTTAATACACGTGTTCACTGTGAGGTACTTTAATACACGTGTTCACTGTGAGGTACTTTAATACACGTGTTCACTGTGAGGTACTTTAATACACATGTTCACTGATGTACTTTAATACACATGTTCACTGTGAGGTACTTTAATACACATGTTCACTGTGATGTACTTTAAACACATGTTCACTGTGAGGTACTTTAATACACGTGTTCAACAGGTTCATATGAACCAAAACACACAGGTGAGAGCGACCGTGAGGAAGAGACAGATAAGTTGGAGTGTGAAATAAAGCAAAGCTGAGATCAGAATAATCATCAAATCACAGGATGAGTGGAAGTTAAGGGCAGACATTTTATAATATTCAAAGGAAACTTGGAGAAAGCAATCTGCACAATGACTACTATTACTTTTGGTACTTCAACTTTATTTTGATGATAATACTTCTACTTTTACTTGTAAAGAGTATTCGTACACTCTGGTACTTCTACTTCTACTCAAGTACAAGATCCGAGTACTTCTACTTTTACTCAAGTACAAGATCGAGTACTTCTACTTTTACACAAGTACAAGACCTGAGTACTTCTACTTTTACACAAGTACTAGATCTGACATCTGAGTACTTCTACTATATTATAAATACCCAGCTACCTTCCTCTGGATCTGATTAGGATCGTTTTTCTTTATATTGTATTGGTCTTACTCTGTATATGTCCTGTGTGTACATCGTGTTTGAAAATAAGCTACCTTCCTCTGGATCGGATTATTTCTCACAATGTTCTCTATATTTCTCTCTTTATTTCTTTACATAGTATTTATATGACTCGTTTCACTACCTGTATATACCTTGTGTACATTATGTTTAATATATATATATGAAATGATGTACCTTCCTCTGGATCTCCCACACGTTGATGAAGTTCTTCCCCAGCTGCGCGCAGAGCAGGTACCCCCCGCTGAGCAGAGTGAGCCCCGGGCAGAGGAGCTCCCTCCCCGGTAGGAGAGCAGGCTGGAGCCGCTGAGCAGATCGAACACGGTGCTGTTCCACATCTGAGAGCCAGAGTCGCTGCTCACGATCACCTCCAGAGGGGCCGCCATGATGCTTCTTCTACCACAACAAGAAGCAGCATGCGGGAGCCGGGTGTTCACTTCCGGATCCGACAACACGGTGCATTGTGGGAAATGTAGGAGGAGTGGAGAGTTTCAAGTTTCAAGGCTGTCATTTGCACATTAGCTACATTGTAGATATGGCAATGAAAAACGGAGGTCCCAGGCTCCTCCAACAGAGCAACATGAATATATATAGGACATAGAACAAATAAAACAGATAAATAGTGCGAGAGAATGTGATGTTCAAACTTTGTTCAACAAAATCACAGGGGTTACAAAATATATGATAATAATAATAAAGATATATTAAAACAATTTTGGGTTTACACAACAGACAAAAAGAAAAAAGAAAAATGAAATGTAGGTTGTATTAAAATAAATAATAATATGAAAAATACATATAAAAGTAAATGTTGGTTGTATACAGACACAAAAATAAATGCAAAAAATAAAGAAACTGAAACACACACAAAAAAAGAGTCATAATATTCTGTTTGTATTCCTGCATAAACACATGCAAATGTTGGTTATATACAGACACGAACTAATATGTATTAAATATATTTTAAATAAAATAAAATATTGTGTTACAGACAAATAGAGACAAAAAAATTCAAAATTATATGTTGGTTTTTATACAGACACAAAATAAATACAAATACATTGTTGGTTGTATAAATAAATAAAAACACACACAAAAGAAGTGTCATACAATTGTGTTTTATACCTGAATGAACATGCAACTGTTGGTTGTATAGAGACACAAACAAAAATGTATTAAATATATTTTTTAATCAAATTAAATGTTGGTTGTATTAAAAAATAACAATATTTAAAAATAAAGATTTTGTTTTTAGATACCAGAAAATATACACATTTTTGAATATTTCAAAATATAAATATAATATAAATAAAATACAAATATTTTTTAATACAGACACAAAAATACAAAATAAAATGTTGAATATTTAAATAAAACATAATTAAAAAAAAAATGTTGTAAACAAAAATAAATACAAATAAATTGCTGGTTATTAAAGGAAACATAAACACACAACGAATGTCAAAATAAAATGTACAGAAAAAATGTCGAAAATAAAATGTTGAAAAATATTTTGCTCTGCTGAATCATGATTACTCTTCTTTAAATGGAACAAATAGATAATTGAAAGGTCACCTATTATGCAAAATCCTCTTCCTCACGTCTCTTCTACATCAACATGTGTCCCCTCTTCTTCATGTCTCTTACATCAACATGTGTCCCCTCTTCTTCATGTCTCTTCTACATCAACATGTGTCCCCTCTTCTTCATGTCTCTTCTACATCAACATGTGTCCCCTCTTCTTCATGTCTCTTCTACATCAACATGTGTCCCCTCTTCTTCATGTCTCTTCTACATCAACATGTGTCCCCTCTTCTTCATGTCTCTTCTACATCAACATGTGTCCCCTCTTCTTCATGTCTCTTCTACATCAACATGTGTCCCCTCTTCTTCATGTCTCTTCTACATCAACATGTGTCCCCTCTTCTTCATGTCTCTTCTACATCAACATGTGTCCCCTCTTCTTCATGTCTCTTCTACATCAACATGTGTCCCCTCTTCTTCATGTCTCTTCTACATCAACATGTGTCCCCTCTTCTTCATGTCTCTTCTACATCAACATGTGTCCCCTCTTCTTCATGTCTCTTCTACATCAACATGTGTCCCCTCTTCTTCATGTCTCTTCTACATCAACATGTGTCCCCTCTTCTTCATGTCTCTTCTACATCAACATGTGTCCCCTCTTCTTCATGTCTCTTCTACATCAACATGTGTCCCCTCTTCTTCATGTCTCTTCTACATCAACATGTGTCCCCTCTTCTTCATGTCTCTTCTACATCAACATGTGTCCCCTCTTCTTCATGTCTCTTCTACATCAACATGTGTCCCCTCTTCTTCATGTCTCTTCTACATCAACATGTGTCCCCTCTTCTTCATGTCTCTTCTACATCAACATGTGTCCCCTCTTCTTCATGTCTCTTCTACAACATGTGTCCCCTCTTCTTCATGTCTCTTACATCAACATGTGTCCCCTCTTCTTCATGTCTCTTCTACATCAACATGTGTCCCCTCTTCTTCATGTCTCTTCTACATCAACATGTGTCCCCTCTTCTTCATGTCTCTTCTACATCAACATGTGTCCCCTCTTCTTCATGTCTCTTCTACATCAACATGTGTCCCCTCTTCTTCATGTCTCTTCTACATCAACATGTGTCCCCTCTTCTTCATGTCTCTTCTTCATCAACATGTGTCCCCTCTTCTTCATGTCTCTTCTACATCAACATGTGTCCCCTCTTCTTCATGTCTTCTTCATCAACATGTGTCCCCTCTGTGGAAAGAGACTCTGAAAGTTTCAGGAACAAAGATTCTCTCTCTTTTTGATCCATTTCTATAAAAACCTGTCTGAAAATGAGCTGATCAGATTTTGGCCACTTATGATGTCATAACGATGTTTTGTCTTGTGTAACCATTAGCCAATCAGCAACCAAGGTAACCCCCCCCCCCACCTTATCACCTGAATCTCCTCCTAGAGCACCATTGAGTTCTTTGTAACCAAATCTCTCAGAGGGGCGTGGGGAGGGGCTCCTTATTTTCATCTAAAGTAACAGACAGAGAATCAGCACTTTGGAAACAGGGCTGAAACAGAGGGGATTATGGGTAATGCTGCAATGATCTGTTTGGTGTTTCAGCCAATCAGAGACAGGTTCTGGATATATCTGAGACCTGTGATATATTGATGAAGAACAGTATGATAGGGACCTTAATCTTTAATAAAACCTGGACTTAAATACCTCAAGAGTTACAGCACATTTCTGCTCATGTTTAAATATTCTCAGATTGTTGTTTTGTCCTCGAAATCAAGTGTAAAGTTAATTCATTCTGAGATCAAAATCTGAACTGTATAAGAAAAAGTCTTAATATTTTAAGAACATGTGTACCCGCTGTGTGTTAGGCTATAGGGAGCGATGTGAGACTTTAATAAGGATTTATTCTTTAAGAAGCTGTCTAATGACTTCACATCACATCCATCGTCAGCAGTTTGTGTGTGTGTGTGTGTGTGTGTGGGTTGTGTGTGTGTGTGGTGTGTGTGTGTGTGTGTGTGGTGTGTGTGTGTGTGTGTGTGTGTGTGTGTGTGTGTTTAAACTGCCCAGGTGTGTCTGCTGCTGTCAGCTTCGTTCCTCTTAAATTAACTTCCAGGGAATAAAATGTTCACTGAGTGTGAATAATGCTACCTGTGGAGAAAAAACACTTTAATGTGATCACATCACGACTAAGTGCTTTACACACTTAAACAAGCTGGTATGAAATGAACACAACATGTGTCATTTTTAATATCATCACTTCTTAAAGTACACACACACACACACACACACACACACACACACACACACACACACACACACACACACACACACACACACACACACACACACACACACAGACAGACTCTGCTGATATAAACAGTCTCGTCTCGTTAATCAGTTCTGACGAGTGGCTCACTTTAATCCTTCCTCTGTCACACCGACCAATCGCAGTCGCTTATGTCATCCTCTCCCCTCCCCCACCCTGTGTGTGTGTGTGTGTGTGTGTGTGTTTGCGTGTGTGTGTGTTCAGCCTCCATGTGTCAGCTCGGTTGCCGCGGCAGCAGTGTGAGGACGGAGCTCGTATGAAGCGTCGCTGCGTTCCTCTGAGAGCCGACCACGAGCTGCTGACCCCCGACACACACACTCTGTGAGTAACACACACACACACACACACCACACACACACACACACACACACACACACACACACACACACACACACACACACACACACACACATACACACACGCACACACACACACACACACACACACACAAGTTAGAGTTAGTTCAAAGCTCTACGATATTTTGCCGCGCTCTAAAGAAGCGTTTTAAACTCTGCTATAAGTCTGTGATGATGTTACGCATCTCTAGTCTAACGCTACAATCTTAGTCTGCGATGTACTGCTGACATCCAACGCTGTGCCATGACATCGCTCTAACATCGATATATCTCCAACTCCATGATCTAACTCCACGATCTCTCAATGTCTTTGCCATAACACAGCGCTCTAATACCGCTTTAGTCCTTGATCTCACAAAGCCAGAAGCTAACAATGCGAACTAAATCCGTGCTCCACTCTGCGATCTAATGCCCCCATCTTACACGGCAAAAAACCTCAACTTTGAGCTGTAATAATCTAGCACTTTGAGGTAACGCCACGCCCTAACCACTGCCATATACCGCAGCGCTCTAACACTTACATCGTGCTTTAAAGGTCCCCTATCATACTCTTCTTCATCAATATGTCCCAGGTCTCAGATATATCCAGAACCTGTCTCTGATTGGCTGAAACACCAAACAGATCATTGCAGCATTACCCATAATCCCCTCTGTTTCAGCCCTGTTTCCAAAGTGCTGATTCTCTGTCTGTTACTTTAGATGAAAATAAGGAGCCCCTCCCCACGCCCCTCTGAGAGACATTTGGTTACAAAGAACTCATTAGCCGCGTTCACACCGGAGTACTTTTCACCGTACTTTCCACGTTTAGTTCCGTTAGTACCCCTTATGTCGCGTTCACACCAAAAAGAGCACTTCATCTCTGGAACTTTTACCCCATGTTTAGTGCCCGCTGAGAGATGGTACTTTCCTGGGGGAAAAGTGCCCCAGTTCTGATTGGCTGGGCGAATTGCAAACCACGCCCCGTACAACTCTGAAATGTTTTGTAGAGCCGACATTTTATTATCCTGGCATTAGCATTATTAGCATTAGCATTCGCCCAGCGCACAAACGCAGAGAGACTAACTTATGGCAACACAAACAAAACATGGAGGGTGGAGATGAGGAGGTGTCGGCGTTCTGGAGATTTACTCGGAAGGCTTCAGTAGAAGCTGCTGGGAGTCCCAGCAGCTTCTACTGAAGCCTTCCCCAACTCCGGGACTTCCAGCCGGGACTCCGGGTGGCAGTATACGCCGTGAAGTTGTTTGCGGCCTGCCAGTAAACCCAAAGCAGAAGAAGAAGAAGTGACGTCAGCGGCTCATTTGCGTAATCTTCCCTCAGGGAAAAGTACTCCGGTGTGAACGTGATCTGTACTAAATGCCCTGAGGTAATAAGTGCCGGGGCTCTGAGTGCCGGCACTAAATATGGCAAAGTACTTCGTGTGAACGCGCCTAATGGTGCTCTAGGAGGAGATCCAGGTGATAAGGGGGGGGGTTACACAAGCCAAAACATCGTTATGACATCACAAAGTGGCCAAAATCTGATCAGCTCATTTTCAGACAGGTTTTTTATAGAAATGGATCAAAAAGAAGAGAATCTTTGTTCCTGAAACTTTCAGAGTCTCTTTACACAGGGGGACACATGGTGATGTAGAAGAGACATGAAGAAGAGGGGACACATGTTGATGTAGAAGAGACATGAAGAAGAGGGACACATGTTGATGTAGAAGAGACATGAAGAAGAGGGGACACATGTTGATGTAGAAAGACATGAAGAAGAGGGGACACATGTTGATGTAGAAGAGACATGAAGAAGAGGGGACACATGTTGATGTAGAAGAGACATGAAGAAGAGGGGACACATGTTGATGTAGAAGAGACATGAAGAAGAGGGGACACATGTTGATGTAGAAGAGACATGAAGAAGAGGGGACACATGTTGATGTAGAAGAGACATGAAGAAGAGAGGACACATGTTGATGTAGAAGAGACATGAAGAAGAGGGGACACATGTTGATGTAGAAGAGACATGAAGAAGAGGGGACACATGTTGATGAAGAAGAGACATGAAGAAGAGGGACACATGTTGATGAAGAAGAGACATGAAGAAGAGGGGACACATGTTGATGAAGAAGAGATTTGAAGAAGAGGGACACATGTTGATGTAGAGGAGACATGAAAAGAGGGGACACATGTTGATGTAGAAGAGACATGAAGAAGAGGGGACACATGTTGATGAAGAAGAGACATGAAGAAGAGGGGACACATGTTGATGTAGAAGAGACATGAAGAAGAGGGGACACATGTTGATGAAGAAGAGACATGAAGAAGAGGGGACACATGTTGATGAGAAGAGATTTGAAGAAGAGGGGACACATGTTGATGTAGAGGAGACATGAAGAAGAGGGGACACATGTTGATGTAGAAGAGACATGAAGAAGAGGGGACACATGTTGATGAAGAAGAGACATGAAGAAGAGGGGACACATGTTGATGTAGAAGAGACATGAAGAAGGGGACACATGTTGATGTAGAGACATGAAGAAGAGGGGACACATGTTGATGTAGAAGAGACATGAAGAAGTGGATTTTGCATAATAGGTGAGCTTTAAATTAGAAACAAACCCTGATTGGTTGATTGATAATGGCGGTGTGTCTGCAGGTCGGGGGTCCGGCTGCTTCCCTTCGTCTCGGCTCCATCTGAACACCTCAGCGACTCGTCCAGCAGGGATCAATCAGCCAAGTTATCGAGGCGTCGCCCGGCGTCGTCTCCGAGCCGCCGCCTGAGATTCGAGGATGAAACGGAGACGGGGCGGAGTCTCGTTACCTGGAGAGACAGAGGAGGCCGGTGCTGCTCTCTAAACCTCACCTGAAGGTATTGTTAGAAAACTCTCCCTGGTCCCCGGCTTGATCTTCAATCTCAGGATCCATGTATCTGTGATCCTCTCCAGAATGGAAGGAGTCATCACATACAGAGCATCAACTAGTTCCTGAACAGTGTCCTTCACATGCTGATATCCAGAGAGGGAGTTACACAGTCACAAGATGGAGGAATAGAAAGCAGTATTCAATGTTACTTCAGATTAGCTCCACGTCAGAAATGAGCATGCTTGTCATATGTCTATCTCCATAGAGGCTGAATCATCATGTTAATCACATAGCTATCATATGCCTCAAACAGTCCTGATGCTCTTCTAGGTAATCATACATCCTGTCATGTTCACAGCTGCAGTTGGGATACCTTTGTTATCATGTGACTCTCATGTTGGAAGAGGACACTCACTGTTTTCCCAACAGGTATGTTTACGGAGCAGCGGGGGCGGGGCCTGTTGGAGTCAGTCTGCCTTTACCTGAAGACAGGGGGCGGAGTCTGCACAGGCCACGCCTTCACCTGCTGACTGAGCCAATCAGAGAGACGTACATTGGCTCCGTCAGACATGAGGAGACCAGGGTGGTAAGGGGCGGGGCTTACCACCAGGTGAGGAGGAGGACCAATCAGAAGGAGATAAATGGAAACCCGATGCCCATCATAGATCTGCCAATCAACCCCTACGCCCTCGACCAGCTGACCACGCCCACTTCCTACTCGGCCACGCCCACTGTGGGGTCAGCGATGACGTTACAGAGCATCGGGGTAAACTGGACAGAGGTAGTGCCAAACCAGAACAAGAACCAGGACCAGAACCAGCACCAGGAGAAGAACCAGAAGCAGGAGAAGAACCAGAAGCAGGAGAAGAACCAGAAGCAGGAGAAGAACCAGAAGCAGGAGAAGAAGCAGGACCAGAACCATAAGCAGGAGAAGAACCAGCACCAGAAGCAGGACCAGGGGGGTCCAGCTGCAGCACAGCCCCAAAAAGATGTCCACATCTGGGCAGCTCTGCAGCAGAGAAGCCCCTCTGTGGAGGTTCAGAGCTCCACAGGTGAGAACGTTTACAGGATATATTGCTCAGGAAACAAACAACTATTTGATAGAAAATAAAAATGTATAGAGATCCGTATACGTGCACTAACATCTCCTCCTCTGATTGGTTTACAGCTGAGAGAACAGCTCCGCCCCCTGCTTACAGAGAGCCAATGAGAGCAGAGACTCACGCTGATGACCCGCCTCTTCCTGAACGGTGAGTCTGAATACAGGAAACCAACAGCTGAAGGTTAAAGCTACTTGTACTTTTACTCAAGTACAACACCTGAGTATTTCTCCCACCTGTATATTTATGTATCCTGTGTTTCCTCCAGCCTCGGCAGCAGAGACGATTCCTCTCGTCTCTCTCTGCGTCGTCTCTTCTCCAGCGTCAGGCTCAGCGGGACTCGAACCGGCAGCCTCGACCGCCTCAGCTTCAGGCCCCGCCCCCCTGCGACTGACCCCGCCCCCTCTGACCCCACCCCCACAGGAACCAGGAAGTCCTCCACTCAGTCTCCCAGTGTGGTCAGAGCATCATCAATTATTTTATTTTTAAGTTATATTTCTTATTAAAACATTTAAACATTTTAATCAATTTGTGAAAAATAAATAAATCTAAAGTTTGTGTCAGATCTTGTACTTGAGTAAAAGTAGAAGTACTCAGA